>MU264470.1:5000-12500 GCA_020310875.1 Ceratopteris richardii
TGAGAGCGCGAAGGCGAGGAAGCAGAGACTATACTGTTGCTTTGTGGATTTCCGCAAAGCCTTCGACATGGTCCCTCGAGACAGACTACTACGGAGGCTCCAGGAGTTACAGCTTCCATCAGACATGCTATGGGCCATCCACGCTTTGTATGCACGAGTCACAGGCAGGGTACGCTGCCCCGGTGGTCTATCAGACAGCCTTGTTAGCACCATTGGTGTGAAACAAGGTTGCCCCCTCTCACCCACTCTCTTCGGTCTCTACATCGACGAGATCACGGAGTATATACAGCGAGCAGGAGGGATAGGAGGAGACATCGGAGGTACGCAAGTACATATACTATTATATGCTGACGATATTGTCCTTCTCTCAGAGTCACAGGAGGGGTTGCAGTCACATTTACAGGCGCTCGATACCTTTTGCATGGAGAGAGGACTCACAATGAACCTTGGCAAGACCAAGGTCATGATCTTCCATACCTCCAGGACAGTACGCCATCGCGCCTCTTTCACAGCAGCTGGAGGACAGATAGAGGTAGTGGACTCCTACGTCTACCTAGGTATCACCTTCTCGGGCAGCACAGGGGTATTCTCCATGGCACAGGCTGCGAGAGATAGATTGACGCGAGGTTATGCGGCACTTGCAGGATTGGAGAGACGCTGCTTTCAGACACATTTTCAGGAGCCCCGGACTAAGGGGTGGCTCTTTGACACTCTAGTGACACCCCCATTGATGTACGCAGCAGCAGTATGGGCACCAGGGATCACAGAGGCGATGTGGACACAGATTGAGAGGCCCCAGATCACCATGATATCACGCTTGCTGCGCAGCAAGCCCTCCGTTCCACATGACATTATACGAGCTGAGCTTGGCACACCACCGATGCTAGTGGAGGCCCTCTTCCAGTTGGTGACCTTTATTCTGAGAGTCAGAGAGCTCCCCCTAGCCGACTCACCAGGCTTGCATTTGAGAGCTCTAGACATTTGGCAGAGACAGGGCATGAGAGAGTATGGTATGCACAGACTTACCGATGGTTAGCAGACCATGGCATGAGCATTACGGATCTCCCTCCTTTTCAGTATGACCTCTCTTCCCCCCACATTACCCTCTCTCGTTCGGAGAGGAATAGGATCATCCGTCAGGACCTACTACAGATACACGTCAGGGAGACATGGATAGCACAACGGGAGCCTCTTCCCACAAAGAGGCAACACTACAGAGAGCACTTCCTGACTGTGACAGCGGATGGTTTCATTCAGAGACCACGATACATGGATACATATATGGCACCAGCTGAGAGAGTGGCCATTGGGCAGCTCAGAGTATCATCACACCAGCTCGAGATTGAGATTGGGCGAGCCACACATACCCCCAGGGATGAGCGATTATGCAAGATATGTAGAGAGGAGGTGGAGGACGAGGAGCACTACACATGTAGATGCCAGGCATATGAGGACATCAGAGACCGCTACCCACAGCTCTTCAGGGGGCCTAGAGAGATCAGGGCTTTATTGGGGACAGAGGACCAGCGCCCTTTAGGTCGTTTCCTAGTAGAGCTCCAGCCCCACCGCGCATCACTCCTCCAGCAGCGGATGGAGATACACCTGGCCCCCCCCCCTCAGACTTATATTACAGATTTTTTCAGACCCACATACACTCGAGGGCCCAGTTCGATGCGGGGTGTCACATTACACAGAGCAGAGGAGCTTAGACGACAACGTCGACGACCGAGACCCCTTGTCCGGAGAGATCATCCACATCAGAGAGAGATTCAGGCGATTCACGCACGCCATGACATGGAGATACAGAGACGTCAGCAGCGCACCCCTATCGATTTGGACACCCAGAGCATTTTGAGGATCGCCATGATGCCTTACCCACCGATGCATTATATCCTACACCCACTCCAGGCATTTAGGGGGTTGTGATACCATCGAGCCTCCCCTCCCTATGCATATCATATTTGTATCTCACCCATTGAGCATATAGAGTGCATACCCATAGCACCCCACACCCTTGATGCCAGCTACTATCCCTCCTTTTATACCCGTTTGCAGTACTCACACTTTATTTTCGTTTTGGATCACAGTGGTTTGGATCATATTGATGTATATGTTTTGTCTCATAGGCCGATTTTGGCCTCTAATAGACGTTAAAAAGTCAGAGAAGCCAGGAAGAATGGAAAGTGGGCAGTATACAGAGGCGGTCAAGCTATTATCAGAGATTTCCATACCCATACCACATAGGAAGAAACAGCTATCTCCCTCATTTGTAATATACATTGATGTAATTTTGAAACTCTTATGAGTCATAAGAGTGCTTTGGAAGCCACATCCCCCCCCCTTTTATTTTTATTTTGATTTTTGCCTTTTATTATAGCCCCTTGAGGGCCTCCCCCCAAGTGGAATGTAATGTTTTGATGTACCTGATCGGTCCCATAGGTCGACTTCGGCCTCCCGTGGACGTTAATATATCTTTCTTTCTTTCTTTTCTTTCTTTCTTTCTCTCTCTCTCTCTCTCTCTCTCTCTCTCTCTCTCTCTCTCTCTCCTCTCTCTCTCTCTCTCTCTCTCTCCTCTCTCTCTCTCTCTCTCTCTCCTCTCTCTCTCTCTCTCTCTCTCTCTCTCTCTTTCTTTCTCGTCGCCTGCAGCAAACCCCCAGCCCGTCGCCTGCAGCAAACCCCCCTCCAGCCCGTCGCCTGCAGCAAACCCCTCCATCAGCTCGCCGCCTGCAGCAGACATCCCCCTCAGCCCTCGTCCTGCCCGTAACCCTACCTACACCTGCCCGCCACTGCCCGCTACCCTACCTGCGCCTGCCCGCAACTGCCCGGAAACCTACCCGCGCTTGCTCGCCACCTGTGCGCCACCCCTTCCCGTCACACACCGCGCCGTCAGCTTGAAGCATCCCGTCGCCTGCAGGAGACCCGAAATGATAGGAATCCTTAGTCGGAAGCCTAAACTTAACCCTCAAATTAAAACCCTAACCCTAACCCTAAACTTCAAACCCTAACCCTAAACTTCAAACCCTAACCCTAGACCTAACCCTAACCCGAACCCTCTCTCTCTCTCTCTCTCTCTCTCTCTCTCTCTCTCTCTCTCTCTCTCTCTCTCTCTCTCTCTCTCTCTCTCTCTCTCTCTCTCTCTCTCTCTCTCTCTCTCTCTCTCTCTCTAAACCGAAACCCTAACCCTAATCCCTCGAAACCCTAACCCGACCTTGCTCCAAAAAACCTAACCCTAACCCTAACCCCAAACCCGACCTTGCCCCAAAAAACCAGACCTCTCTGAAGTGTGTCCAGTTATTAGCCACTCCCACCCTTGCTCCATCGCGCATCGGGCGCGCTCCCGTCTTCATCGCAAGTCTTTAGGCTCAGTACTCTGAGCATTCTTTCATCTTCGAATGCAATGAGCGCTACGGCTAAGAAGGACGATTTGACAAAAATGGAGGACAAACTGACCATAGCTATCAAAGAAAACAAGAAGATGGTGGACTCCACTATCACGGCCATCATCAGCCGCCTCTCAAAGCTCGAGAAGGAAGTAGAAACATATCATAAGGAGAGGGAAGCATGGCAAAAAGAGAAAGAAGAATGGACTAAGGAGAGGGCAAACATGAAAGAGGAATTGGAGCTCCTCAAAGCTTCAATGGTCTCTCTTACACCCGAAGAGGGAGAGATTAATATGAACAAGACAGAAGCTCTCAAAGAAGAACTCACCAAATCCTTGACCGAGAGCATGGAAAACAAATTAGAAGCTACCAAAGAAGGGTGGATCGACATAGTGAAGAAGAACATCAAAAAAGAAGCCAAAGAGAAAGCACAAAAGGAAGAAGCCCTCATCGTGCACACCACTATTGAGGAAGAAAAGATGAGACATGCCCACCGTCTCAATGTACGCATCACGGGCATTGAAGAAAAAGAAGGCTCTACCCCCGAGTCCGATGGGAAAAACACTATGCAAGATACTCGGCTACAAAGAGGAGTCCCCCCCATTCATCAAGTCTTGGAGAACGGGACGAGACCCCACGAAGAAGAGAGCTCTCATTCTACACTTCCCTTCCGAAGATATAAGATCTACTTTCCTACGCAGGAGGGTGATTTTGAGAGCACTTGATGGCCCCCCCATCTACCTTGACGATGATCTCACACCCATGCAGGTAGCACACCGTCGTGCATGCATGCCGAGAGTACATCAAGCTCGCAAAGAAGGAAAGAAGGCTTCATACAGAGATGGTCGTGTCATCATTGATGGCAAGGCCATCCCATAGGGATTCGCGGCCTGTGAGACACTCGAGGAGATACACCTTGCAGTTTGGAACTGCAATGGAGATCTATGGACACACCCAGAGAGATTGGAAGAGGTGCGCAAAGACAAAGACATCATTATGCTCACAGAGACACATGAGAGCCCGAACCGGGGCCTACCTCGTGTCCACGGTTTTCAGTGGGAGTCCACATACAGAGAGTGTACACGTCAGCACACCACCCGAGGATCAGGAGGAGTAGCCATACTCTTTAGAGATGGGCTTCAGAGCAGGATACAGATAGTCGCACGTGATTCACAGGCCAGATATCTTTGGATTCGACTCCAGCTCTCGCAGGAGCGGATCATCTTCATAGCATTATGCTACTTTGCTCCTTCTAGCTCGCGTTTCGCTATCATAGATCGAGAGGAGGACTCACCATACACTTGCTTGTCAGAAGAGATTACAGAGTACTCTGCATTAGGGGAAGTCTTCCTTATGGGAGACTTCAATGCCAGGACAGGCAATGATCAGTGTGAGATATTTGACCCAGAAGACCCGGAGATACTACATACCATAGAGGATGAGTCTACAGCTCGAGCTTCAGCTGACCCTACACACACTCACTATGGCACTCACCTACTCAGACTAGGCTCTCGACATAATCTCGTTATCTATAACGGGATGACTCAGTGGCCTACCTCAGGAGGATTGACATGCATACCACACTCAGTCACAGATGGCGGGGGAAGTACAGTAGATTACGTCATGGGGTCCAGAGAGGCCATCCACCTACTTACCTCATTCACCATCCCACCCATACCCATTGGGGCCGATCACACATACCTCGCACTCTCCCTGAAGGGAGACACCCCTACACGCATACCCGCAGCACGCATCCCACACACCACCATCCACTTCACACACGAGCTAGCTCACATATATGCGGCTCGAGTCGAGCAGGGTCTTCTCTTACTTCATCCTGACACTCCACTATCCCTACTCACCTCTCAGATAGCATCAGTTCTTCAGACATCAGCCATCAGCTCCTTCCCACACACCATCCATTCTCGTCACACACCTCCTCCCGGGACTATGCCACAACATCGTTGGTATGATGAGGATTGCAGAGATCTTTACCGCCGACTACGAGCTCAGCGAGCATTGGGAGAGATCACAGAGAGAGAGGCCAAGGGACAGATGAAGACTCTCACACGTCGAAAGAGGCGAGCCTTTGAGGAGGCACAGGAGCTTGAGCTATACCATCTCTTTATGAGTATGGACAGTGCTGCAGCATGGCGCAGCCTACGAGAGCCACGCCCGACCACACCTATTGGAGACCCACACACATGGCATGATTATGCTCAGAGGTTATATGAGGTACCTAGGCAGCCTCCCATTCCCCAGCCACTTGAGCCTCGCCCTACTAGTTCTTCTCTCTTCACAGCAAAGATGGTTGAGAGGGCCATACGACGACTTCGACATGGACGTTCGACAGACCACGCAGGACTGAAGAGCGAGCATCTCATATATGCAGCCTCCACTATAGCCCCGTTGATTGCACATGTCTTCAACCGGGCTATAGGAGAGGGCTTCCCAGAGGAGTGGACTAGGCACACCATTGTGCCTATCCACAAATCTGGCGACACCCTGGATCCAGGGAACTACAGGACCATCATGATTGGCCACACCATGGCCAAACTATACGGTGCCATACTTGAGGCAGAGCTCAGTTCATATGCAGAGACTGAGGGGCTACGAGCACGAGGCCAGGCAGGTTTTCGACGAGCTTTCTCTACTATTGATCACATCTTCATTCTGCGCTGCCTCATTGATGGGGCAAGGGTGCGGAAGAAGAGGCTATATTGCTGCTTTGTGGACTTCCGCAAAGCTTTTGATACAGTGCCGCGCGAGAGGCTCTTCCAACGCCTCCAGAGCTTGGGAGTACCATCAGGGATGATTTGGGCCATCTATGCACTCTATGAGCAGGTGACTGGGAGGGTACGGTGTCCAGGAGGTATGTCTGAGGCCATTGCTAGCACCATCGGTGTTAAGCAAGGCTGCCCACTCTCTCCCACTCTATTTGGTCTCTACATTGACGAGATTGAGGACTACATTCTCCGAGCTGGAGGAGAGGGTGCAGACCTCGCAGGTACACATGTCCACATTTTATTATATGCCGATGACATTGTCTTGATTTCAGAGTCACCCGAGGGATTACAGCGCCACCTTGAGGCCCTGGATGAGTTTTGTACACAGAGGGGCTTGACAGTAAACCTTGGCAAGACCAAGGTCATGATCTTCCACACCTCCCCCATGGTGAGGAATGGAGCAGGATTCAGAGCTGGTGGTGGACAGATTGAGGTGGTCACTTCCTATGTCTATCTCGGAGTCACATTCACGAGCTTGCCTGGCCCCTTCAGCATGAGACAGGCAGCCACCGATAGACTCACACGTGGATATGCAGCTTTAGCCATGTTAGAACGGAGATGTCACCAAGCACACTTCCAGGAGCCCCGCACGAAGGGCTGGCTATTTGACACACTGGTCAGACCAGCTATGATGTATGCTGCGACGGTTTGGGCCCCAGGTCTCACAGTCACCCAGTGGAGTGCGATCGAGAGGCCACAGGTACGTATGATCTCGCGATTATTTCGTGGGAAACAGTCGGTGCCACATGACATCATCAGGGCAGAGCTAGCTGCACCACCCATGGCAGTAGAGGCACTATTCCAGACTATCTGCTTTATTCAGAGGATTAGGGACCTCCCTACAGATAGACTCACACACAGAGCTCTTGAGGCATCTATACAGATATCAGAGTTAGGATATGAGAGAGCTTGGTACACTCAGGTTAGAGTCTGGTTTGATAGTCATGGACTTGATATGGACAGATTGCCGCCTTTTCAGTATGACCCAGACTCACCTCACATCCACCTCTCTCGTCGTGAGAGGAATGTTGTGCTCAGACAGGATCTCTGGCAGCTCTACATTAGTCAGACATGGCACACAGCACACATGGGATCGAGACTATCGCACTATCGAGACCAGTTCATAGACATACTAGCTGACGGTTTCATCCAGCGACCACACTACATGGATACTCACATGCCTCATAGCTTGAGGGTAGCGATTGGCCAGCTGAGAGTCTCATCACACCGACTCGAGATTGAGACGGGCAGAGCCGCAGACATTCCCAGAGAGGAGCGGATATGCAGAGTATGCAGAGTAGAGATGGAGGATGAGGAGCACTTTGTATGCAGAT
>MU264470.1:17500-26187 GCA_020310875.1 Ceratopteris richardii
TTCTAGATGATATTTGGGAGTTCTCCTAGGGGACTTCAATGCCCGAACGGGCAACTCACAGACAGTCTTCTACGACACTTCAGATGAGATGCTTAGAGATGGATGTGGGTGAGTTGGGGCTCGACAGGTGCTCGCATGATAGAGAGCAGACAGAGTATGGGAGATATCTCATTGAGATGACGACTACGCATGGGTTAGCCATACTTAATGGCCTACACCGATTCACTGGGGAAGCTGGTTTCACTTGCTTTCCACATAGACATGGAGCCAGTACAGTGGACTATATCATGACACAGCCGAGCTTCATCCCCTGCATTCAGGATTTCATAGTGAGAGCTAGACCAGTGGGTGTAGCAGTGGATCATGCCCTTTTGACACTATCAGTCTCTTTTCAGTACAGTACAGCCCAGGCATCAGTAGGCAAGTCACATACGTGTTACACATTTACACCAGAGATCGATTCCATTTATACAAAGGAGATCTGGGACCGTCTACGCACAGTTGGTCGGTCAAGGTCTCTCACTGGAGGAGTGCACCACTCTACTAACGAAGACATTGCATAGTGCCGCATCAGTGGCATATCCACACACCCGGCCGGTTCGGAGGCGACAGTCTGGGAGCATGCCCCAGAATAGTTGGTATGATGAGGAATGCAGAGAGATGAGAGTCCTGCTTCAGAGGGATCTTCTGCTAGGAGTTATCACTTACAACAGTCTCAGATTGCTTTCCGTCGCCTTGTGAGACGGAAGAAGCGGGCTTACCTCGCTCAATTGGAGCGAGATTTATATCAGATGTTCTTGAGCAGGGACTCAAGAGAGGCATGGCGATTTTTTCAAGAGCACTCCACTCCCCCACCGATTACTTACTTCACCTGATGTATGGGGTCACCTGATGTATGGGGTCAGTATGAGACATCGCTATATATGGTTCCTAGACAGGAACCCCTTCCGGGCCCTGCAGAGCCGCAAGCACTTTCTTTACCGCTCGAATGGTACAGAGGGCCATTGACAGGATGAGGACCGGGAGGGCATATGACCATGACGGTCTAGTGGCGGAGCATTTTATTCATGCTAGGGATATGTTGATGGAGGTTCTTGCAGTGTTGTTCAATCGTGCCATGTGTGAAGGGTTACCTGAGACTTGGAGATTGTCTACTATTGTGCCTATCTTCAAGGCAGGGGATCCTATAGAGCCGGGAAACTACCGCACTATTATGGTTGGACACACATTGGCACGGTTGTATGCATCCATTCTTGAGCAGCACTTGAGTGATTGGGCAGAGGGTGAGGGTATGCGGGCAAAGGGTCAGGCAGGTTTCAGGAGGGGTTTCTCCACTCTTGATCATATTCTGACACTTAGAGCCATCATTGAAGAGGGAAGGTCACACGGGAAGCGGATTTATTGTAGCTTTGTGGACTTCCGCAAAGCATTTGACATGGTGCCGAGAGCTCAATTGATGCGCAGACTACAGGAGATGGGGGTACCCATAGAGTTGATGTGGGGGATTATGGCTTTGTACAGATCAGTGGTGGGACGAGTTTGCACCCCCGAAGGGGTATATGATTTAGTTCACTCTACTATTGGAGTGAAACAGGGCTGCCCACTGTCTCCTACTCTATTTGGTATGTATGTTGATGAGGTGTCTGATTACATTGACAGAGAGGGTGATAGAGGGGCCGAGTTGGCAGGGACGTGGATCCCATTGTTGTTATATGCTGATGATATTGTTTTGATATTTGACTCACTGGAGGGTATGCAGTGACACTTGGATGCTCTACACAGCTTCGCAGAGGATAGTGGTCTATCTGTAAACCTTGGCAAAACCAAGGTTATGGTGTTTAACACCACACCGCAGTGGATCAGGAGATCAACACCTATTTTCACATATGGGTAGAAGGTTGTGGAGTATACAGATGCATACACATATCTGGGTTAGTATTCACTGGTCCGAGATTTTCCTTGAGGAGAGCAGCAAAGACTAGACTGACTAGAGCATATGCAGCTTTGGGAGGATTGAAGAGGATGTGCTCGCAAGTTCAGTTTCAGGAACCAAGGACAAAGTTATGGCTCTTTGATACTTTGGTTGCCTCTACTATGCTATATGGGGTACAGGTTTGGGGACCTTCTATAGGTCAGGATGGGTGGAAAGTCATGGAGAGGCCCTTGGTATCTACGATCTCTAGGCTGATTAGAGCCAAGGCCTCCGTACCACATGATATCATTCGAGCGGAGCTAGCTGCCCCCCTATTGAGATTGAGGCACTCACTAGAGCAGTCTCCTTTGTACACAGCTTGTGGGACACTACCAGAGATAGATATACGAGGCTGGCCCTCGAGTCATCTAGACAGCTAGCCCTGCAGGGGGATACATCATGCTGGTTTGCACAAATGACATCATGGTTTCAGACACATGGCTTTACCATGGACAGGCTGCCTCCTTTCCAGTACTCTTTACACACACCCCTGATGTATCTGACAGGGGTGGAGATTACTAGTCTCATTCGTCAGGATCTGATTCAGTTGGACACCAGGAAGACATGGATTGAGCCTACACAAGAGTTGGGTACGAAGATGGCTTTCTATAGAGAGAATCTTCTACACCTCACAACGGATGGGTTTGTGACTCGACCTAGCTATATGGATACACACCTTTCCCATGCCTTGCGTTGTGCCATTGGTCAGTTGCGCACATCCTCACATCAGCTTGAGATTGAGACTGGAAGATTCAGAGGGGTACCAGCAGATAGCAGGATATGCCGTCTATGTCACCTAAAGCCAGAGACAGAGCTACATTACATATGTCATTGCACGGTATACTATGAGATACGGGGCCGTTTTCATTGTCTATTCAGAGAGGGTTTTGGACCTCTATCTAGAG
The DNA here is from genome assembly GCA_020310875.1 of Ceratopteris richardii. Classification (NCBI taxonomy): domain Eukaryota; kingdom Viridiplantae; phylum Streptophyta; class Polypodiopsida; order Polypodiales; family Pteridaceae; genus Ceratopteris; species Ceratopteris richardii. Next base: position 20,378 of record MU264470.1, read on the forward strand.
TCATGAGTTTTGAGGATCAGAGATGTCTTGGACTATATCTACTAGAGGTACACAGACATAGAGACTCTCTACTGAGGAGAGCTGGAGGGAGACAGTCCCAGAGACAGATTACGGATTTCTTTACACCAGACACTAGGCAGCTAGAGGAGCAATCACTAGAGCATCTAGTACAGAGCTCTGTCCACACCGATACAGCCACTACTGGCACTCTCATAGACCGAGCAGTGGAGCTAGGGAGATCTAGACGACCGAGAGTGAGAGGTGCTACATAGTATCAACGGAGACTACAGCGGAGGATTCGAGTTGTACTTTTCAGACGCCCACAGTGCAGATGAGGATAGATCTCCAGCCTTGTATATCAGCACATCCCCCCTATGTATCAGCCCTTTGTTGTATTAGTCTTGGTGTTAGCCTTTTCCCAGCTATTTTACATCTTTCATTTTCAATACCACTTCCTTTGGTACTCAGATTTTGTATCAAATTCACCAATTTTGTAACTTTTGGTCTCATAGGTCATTTTGGCCTTTTGAAGACGTAAATATTCATTTCATTTCATTTCTCTCTCTCTCTCTCTCTCTCTCTCTCTCTCTCTCTCTCTCTCTCTCTCTCTCTCTCTCTCTCTCTCTCTCTCTCTCTCTCTCTCTCTCTCTCTCTCTCTCTCTCTCTCTCTCTCTCTCTCTCTCTCTCTCTCTCTCTCTCTCTCTCTCTCTCTCTCTCTCTCTCTCTCTCATATGCACCCACCTACTCGCTCTCTCATCAAGAGAGGAATAGGATCATTCGTCAGGAGATATGGCATACATACATACAAAGGACATGGGTGAGCCCTAGGGGTACATTGCCACCGAAAATGCTCTACTACCGCGAGCATTTTCTACATATACCGGGCACGGGCTTCATCGAGATTCCGAGATACATGCAGATCTACCTTCCCCACCACCTACGAGTCGTCATTGGGCAGCTCCGGGTTTCATCACATCAGCTCGAGATTGAGAGGGGTCGGTCCAGGGGAGTCCCCCATGAGGAGAGGTGGTGCCCAGTATGCCAGACAGAGGTAGAGAGTGAGGAGCATTTTGTTATCAGATGTCCAGCATACTTAGACCTACGAGCACAGTCATTCCAGCTGTGCATGACTATGGGAGACCAGAGACGCTTGGGACGCTTTCTCACAGAAGCATACGAGAGGCGAGAGCGGTCACTACAGCCCATACATCAGCCACGGGTGAGTACCCAGCAGACCATTACCCAGTTCTTTCAGCGAGTTGAGCTACATCAGAGAGGTCCATCTATAGGGCTCACGCTCCACCAGGCAGCAGCACAGAGAGCACGGCGCCGACCACGCATGGGCGGATATCGTCGACCACGACTATATCAGGAGGATATCTCACGCATCAGGATTGCCTACGACCACATGATGGAGCATAGGCGTACCACCACCCCCTGGGTTGTCTTCCTTCAGGAGGCACTCAGACCACCACCGATGTACCACATACTACACCCACCTCCACCCATCAGTGTAGCTAGGGCGTTTTACTCACATTTTGGGATCCCCCATGTATTAGGTGGCCACTATCTGCAGAGTCAGAGCCACGTCTCCCCAGCCTTTTCCAGCCCTATATAGCTTTGTGTAGCGATATACTTTTTTATTTCACTTTATCTTCTACACAGGGTTACTACACTTGTACATGGTTTTTGTCTCATAGGCCAAGTTTGGCCTCAAGAAGACGTTAATATGACTTCTTTCTCTCTCTCTCTCTCTCTCTCTCTCTCTCTCTCTCTCTCTCTCTCATCTCTCTCTCTCTCTCTCTCTCTCTCTCTCTCTCTCTCTCTCTCTCTCTCTCTCTCTCTCTCTCTCTCTCTCTCTCTCTCTCTCTCTCTCTCTCTCTCTCTCTCTCTCTCTCTCTCTCAAAGACTTTGCACTAGTCAAAACAGGATTGAAGAAGACAGCAAAATCATCTTAATCCAAGAGAATCTCTGGCCCTCGAAATCTGTGCCCCTATGACCATCCTCATAGACTAGAGGCATCTCTATGGCCTGTGCCAAAGAGCTACATCTCTCTTTTCTTACTAAAGGTCAGATAGTTTCTCTCAATCTCAAGACAAACTTGTGGATTTGGAGAACTATGGAATGGAATTTGGTACTTTGTGAAGTACCTCCCTATATTTATATGCATATTCCTAAACAGTTTGGATTTTTTGAGTAATGAAAGACCATGCGTCGAGTGTCCTAGAACTCTTCTCAGGTGGCACAAAATTATCATAAAACAAGACTTTAAATTGTTCCCATGTGGTGAGCTCTTTCTTGTTTCGCTGTATTTTACGTGCCTACCTATGGATGACATCCATGAGGTTATACACAGCCTGTTGAATCTTATGCCTATGGTCCATAGTATGGCATAAGCAAACACAATTACCAGTTGCTGAGCCACAGTTCAATTGCATCAGCAATACGGGCACTCATAGAGCCATAGTAATGTGTCAGCTTAAGTCCTTAAGGTGTCACCTAAGCTCTCTTGTCAGGATGCCTTCACTAAGGACTTTTGGAGTGTGGTGCTTGCCTAGAGCTCCTAACTCCGTCCTTAGGGCCGAAACTTCGAGCATGGCTGCTTCTTTCTTAGAGCTATGTACATGTTCTAAGATATTTTGAAATATATTCTCTAAGTGTCAGATTCTTTGGCATCCAGTCATATGTGCATCTTCTAGGTGCGGAGAGGACTGTCCTTACTCCGTATCTACAAAGATGTGAGTTCTTCTCTTTTTAGGATTTGGCTCGTTTTATTTTTTTCTTTTTTTTTTTTCTTTTTTTTTCTTTTCTTTTTTTTAAGTTTATGAGTGTGTATATATACACCTAATGATATGAACATGGGTACTTCAAGAACAACTAATCACTAACTTTTGCAAACGAGAAACAAGAAATGAAAATATGCACGTTAGTATGCTCTCTACTATGACTCAAACAAGCATCCATAAAAATTTTTAAAATTTTGAAAACATTTCGACAATAAATTGATAATCTAACCAAAAAAACATTGTGCTCTACATGGACTTAAGGAATAGATGTGTGCTTGCAAGCACAATTTATCACCAAAAATCATAGGGCACCACACGCCTTTTTTATTTTTCTCCTTATGGTACCATCAGAACATGCTACCAACCTACTTTGCAACTTAAATAAAAGTGCAAAAGTTAATATACATGTTTGGAAGCTCTCATGCATGTATAAAAACTGCATGAAACACATATGTATATAGGCTATATCCATATGATGTACAACTACGTTTTGAGTTGGAGAGACACTTGATGCTATTCCAAAAGGTTATTGGACCTCATTTAATCACCTCAATTAAAGGAATCTGATCATTATATTTGCCCTCTGGTCATAATATCATCGTATTTGCTCACTGAAGGTATCATGGATACCTTTGTCATCAAGCTCTGTCACTAATGAAGTTTTCTTCTCTATAAATTGAGAGAAGTGATTGTATGTGAGTGGAGCTTTCTTAGAGTGTGTTAGAGAAATCCCGGCTCCAAAGAGAGCTTTATTCCTTATTTGTAGCCTCGCATAGTATACGCATGAAAAAAAATCACCTTTCATCTCTACAGGAAGATCTTGCCTTGACTATGGACCAACTTAGACTGCTGACATTATGGTTACCTGGCAATCAAGGAATACAACTCTATCTATGTCTCAACGTGATGATGATCCTGGAATAACAAGGGGAAACCCAAAAAAAAAAAACAAAAACCAAAACAAAACAACTAATAAAAAGACATAAGAAATTTAATACTTGTACCTGATCGTTCCATTATACAACAGCCAGGCAAAGATTGAGCGCTTCATGTTGTAGATATCCTTGCTCTTTCTCTTTGATAATGTCCATCGCACACACCAGCGGTGTTGAATGACTTGTTGAATCCATCCAGTGAAAGCTTGAAACCTGGAAGACACAGCATCCTGATATCTCATAACGAAGTGTTTCAACACAAAGAGATCAATATCATTACCTCCTCCTCATAGATTGCCGGAATAGAAATTTATTGATGATATGCTTTTGTGATCGCCTGCATAGAAGTTGAGACAAAAAACTCTCCTTCACCTTGTTTTCCTTCTTTGTCTTAAGGGAAATCCTGAAAGCTCTCTTCTCCTTAGTTCTCAGAGTTGATTCAAACCAGAACTTAAGCATGATCTTTTGAATCTATAAACATGACGGGCAAGGAATGCTGTCAGCCTCTCAACTACCACTATATGATGTCGAGTCTTGCTTAACCATCCAGAAAACGACTTTCTTTTAATGAAATCTCATTGAGCTGTAGGCTAGATATTGATTGTCTAAATTTTGAAGCCTTTGATGCACTATAGCACTTCCATCTGTTAAAATAGATATATATCCTATTCCTGGCATAGAGATGCTCAGCACCATCTCGGTGATCCAAGCTTGTTGCATAAAATAGATACCAACTCCTCCAGGCCTTCTGCAAGCGACATCTCATCACCATCATCATTGCTTTCTTCTGCAGGGACTTATGAAAATGTGATTCGCAGCATATGGTCACCCAGCTGGTGAATATCTTCCTTAAGAATCTCCGTTCTCTTAATTGCATAGCATGTGCATAAGCTTCACATAGTACCTTCCTGTTCCTTGCCCAAACTTTCCAGTGGAAAAAACTTTGAAGCAATTTCTGTTTGTTCAGACGAAAAACAACTTTTTCAAAAATCTGCCTCTTTATCTTCACTGTTGAAACTGCATACTGGAGATTGCTAAACCAGTTTGCCAAGACTCTAGAATTCCAAATTTTTTCAGCTCGGTTGAGCACCTGCAGACATCAAGAGAATGATAGAATGGATTACTCAAAAATTCACTTCTGTCCAGCAGTGCTTGCTTGTCTGATGGTACTTTTGCCTCTCTTGGCAGGGGCATGGGTTCAACCCATGGGGGCAGCACATGCAGGACATCCACACATGAAGTGGTGAGACGAAAACCAATTTCTTTGAGGAATTTGTGGGCTTTCGGGCACCTGTGGAAACCAGTCTTTTTCATCTGATCTTAGAGCAATCCCTACCGAGTTTCTCCATCATTCTTGGGGTGAGTTCACACACGGCGGCACAAAACTGAAAGCAATTTTTGATGCCGCCATTGAAGCGTTTAGATAGAGCGAAAACGTTATTAAAAGTAAAATGAATTCAAACAGTTCTATTGGCTGAGCGAACATGTCCACCAAAACAACAATGTCAGTCTAACACGTTTTTGTTCCGAGGGGGGAAGGTGACCCTGAAATTTGGTGGGCCGGAAACAAAAGAGATTTTTTTCATCCAATAATACCTATTCACGTGGATGGGGCAAATGTGTCGCTAGCCTGTGTGAACCCAGCCTTCGAAGGTGCTAGGCGTTCAACACCCTCTTTGTGGGATTCATCCGATCTTAGAGCCATCCCTATAGAGTTTCTTCCATCATTTTTAGAAGCTGATAGGCGTTCAACACCTTCTTTGTGAAATTCATCTAATCTTAGAGCCATTCCTACCCAATTTCTTCCGTCATTTTTAGAAGGTGCTAGGCATTTAACACCTTTGTGGGATTCTGAGGGTCCCTGGGTGCTATGCTTTTCACTGTTGTATTTTCCATTAATTCAAGCTATAAGGAAGAGTAGGTCATTGTCGAAATCTTCCTCAAAAAAAAAAGGGAAAAGGTGGGGGAGGGGGGGGGGGGGGGGGGGGGGGGGGGGGGGGGGGGGGGGGGGGGGGGGGGGGGGGGGGGGGGGGGGGGGGGGGGGGGGGGGGGGGGGGGGGGGGGGGGGGGGGGGGGGGGGGGGGGGGGG
>MU264471.1:0-26169 GCA_020310875.1 Ceratopteris richardii
GCCATTGCTTCCATGTACTAAGGAGACATCTATTAGGTCCAAAGACATGTATGATACTTTGCTACCTCTTTCTATAGGTGGTCAGTCTAGTGTTGGTCCCAATGAGGCAACTTCTCAACCTTTGCAGGTTTCATGTGATGATGCACATCATTCCATTTCTAATGCAGGTTTACATGATGCACTAGTTGATGAGAGAGCTGATATTGAGTAGGAAAAAACTATGCCAAAATGGCTGATGTAGACTTTGCATGACAGCAAATTAGATGCACCTCTATCATATTGTACTCGTTCAGGCTCTCATAGTGCTCTTTTGCATCAGATTTCTATGCTATGGCTGCATCTAGTCTCTGTGATGAGAATGAGCCTGTTTTGTTTGATGAAGCACAAAATTTAGAAAATTGAATGGCTGCTATGCAATCTGAATATGATGCAATAATGAAGAATGGTACTTGGTCTTTATGTGACTTGCCTCCTGGCAAGAAGGCCATTGGCACTAAGTGGGTCTACAAGCTGAAGTGTAAACTTGATGGTACAGTTGACAAGTATAAGGCTAGGCTTGTTGCAAAGGGTTATGTGCACGAAAGAGGCTTTGATTTTGATGTTACATTTGCACCTACATGCCGTATGACTACTGTTCGGAGCATTTGTGCACTTGCAACCCATCATGGTTGGAGTGTACATCACTTGGACATTAAAACTACATTTCTGAATGGTGACTTGCATGAAGAAGTGTATGTTTTTCAGCCTCGTGGCTTTGTGCAGAAAGGGCATGAAAACCAGGTGTGTAGGTTGAAGAAGGCATTATATGGTTTAAAGCAAGCACCACGTGCTTGGTATGAGAAGATACATGCCTATGTGGTTGCACATGGTTTTGAGAACAGTCCAACTGAAAGCACCTTATATGTTAAGTGTGCTAATGATGTACTTCTGATCATTGTTGTCTATGTTGATGAGATTCTGCTCTAGTCCTATTGAGAAGCATATTTCTGATTTTAAGGCTGATTTGCATGCCTCATTTGAGATGTCTCATTTGGGGCATTTGCATAATTATTTGGGCATTCAATTTATGTAGGTTGATGGTGGAATGGCTTTGTGTCAAATGAAATATATTGACACATTATTGCAGCGTTTTGGCCTTGAAGATTGTAAGCCTATTGCTACTCCTATGGAGATAGGTTTATGATTGAGTCTTCATGATGTTGGAGATGCATTTGATGTTGTTCTCTATTAGTAGGCTGTTGGATGCTTGATTTACTTATGCATTACTCGGCTAGATATTCAGTTTTGTGGTCTCACAGATGAGCAGGTTTATGCATTGCCCAGGTGTCAAACATTGGCAGGCGGTTAAGCACATCTTTCGCTACTTGAGTGGTACTCGGCTACTTGGGTTGTTTTATCCCAAGGGGGATCACTACCGCCAGACTTGCATGCTTTTTCTGACTCGGACTGGGCTGGTTGCTATGACACTCGTGTGTCCACTAGTGGCTTCTGCTTCATGCTTGGTAGCTCATGTATATCTTGGTTGAGCAAGAAACAGCCTACTGTGGCCACTTCCAGTTGTGAGGCTGAGTATAGGGCAACTTTTAGAGCGACTGTTGAGTGTGTGTGGCTCAGATGCCTTATGGCTGATTTGGGTGTTGGTCAGACTTCTTCCACCACCATCTTCACTGACAGTGAGAGCACATTGGCAGTTTGCGAGGAACCCTGTGTTCCATGCTCGCACTAAGAACATTGAGGTGCATTATCACTATGTCAAGGAGAGATTCTCTACTAGGGAGGTCAGCTTGGCATATGTGCGCACGCAGGAGAACATTGCAGACCTTTCATTAAGGCTCTGCCTAGGGAGAAGTTTGAAGCTTTCCGCAAAGCTTTGGGCTTACTTCCTTTTGTGGAGTGATTTCCACATAGGTTGGCACTTCCTTATACATGAGTGTCAGCTACTTGTTCACCGCATCACTCCCAGGGGGGATTTGTTGATATATTTAGGTAGTGATGTGTGAACACTCTAGGACCGCTGGGGCACTTTTTTTCCCTCTTTAGGAGGTTTTTTTCCCCCGGCTTGTATATATGCCTATTGCCCTAATGGGCTACTTATCTTTGTACATTCTCTAGTAATACATTCATTATTGTTTGTTGCACTTCATGCCTCTTCTTCTTCCTTGTGTTGTTTGCGTGTTTTCGCAAACGTCTAACTCCAATATCATGTGTGTATGTATATGTGTTGTATATATGTATGTGTATGCATGTGTACGCATGTGTGTTATATATATACATGTGTAGTATGCACATATATGTGTTTCATGTGTATGTATGTGTATGCATGTGTGTGATATATGTATGCATGTGTATTTGTGTCATACATGCAAAGTGTGTTTATAATTGTGTATGCATCTATATGTATATATGCTTGCATTAAGGCATGTATGTGTGATGTCTATGTATCTAAATATGTGTTTTATATATATGTATGTGTACATTCATGATATGTATATATCTCTTTATGGTCCTTGTTGATTCAAGTAACTATATATAGAGGAATAAGGTTGGGAGGAGTGAAATCTCTCTATAAGGTGGTGGGAGGGCTAAATACAATGTGTATATATTCTTCAATCATACAGCAAATGCATATGGATATGAAAGTAGGAAAAATGTGTAGTCAAAAATACCATACGTGCATGTCTTAAGGGTTGGTTCTTGATGCATCAAGAACCCACTTTCCTGACTTTAATTACTTGTACATGATTGCTAAGTCAGATAAGGTTTCTTGATTCCACTTTTTTTTTCAAGGCTCAAGTTGATTTATTGTATTCTATGTGTTATTTACTAGACTCGCAAACATATATGTATGCGTATATATATATATATATATATATATATATATATATATATATATATATATATATATATATATATATATATATATATATATATATATATATATATATATATGTGTGTGTGTGTGTGTGTGTGTGTGTGTGTATGTATTATATATATATATATATCTTATATATCATCTATATATATCATATTATATATATATATATATATATATCTATATATATATATATATATATATCTATATATCAAGAGGGACTTGTTATGGCTATGTTTTGATAGAAATCCACTTATGTGCTCGCTACTTGGATACTTACAACAGAAGAGATACAGAGGGAGAAAGAAAAAAGATTTTACTTCTGACGATTTAGTTCAATATTTTTTCAAACACATAATAGTCAGTTTGTGTTTTTTTCTATTTTTATAGGTTATGTTGAAGGTTGATTGGTTTCGAGTTGAGTATGAAGGTAGTAATGTCCCACTAAAAAACCGGTCAAGGTTTCTGGCATAGCTTGGAGCTGATGGCCAATGGCTTGAGCATGATGAAGGGTTGCTTGGATGAAAAGGATAGTCTCCCTTGAGCTTCCTATTGCTTCCATGTAAGGTGGTGTGGGTCTTGGCTCCCCTTGGGTATACTATAACAAAAATTTTGGCAAAGTTTTTGCGGAGATGACCTTTCATCAGTTAGAGAGCTCAAGAACATGTGGTAAGATATTGATTTGGATTTTTTCTGCTTATACACATAGGTTGTGTGTGTTGGCTTGAGATTTTCACCCTTCCTTTGGACCATTAGCTCCCCATTTTTGTTGTAGTGTAGTTTCAGTCCACTTTTGTTTGTTGCAAAAGAACACACCCTAACCCCCTTATCTCTCTCTCATACACATATACACACACATATTGGCATCACTTTCCCACCAGTGAGATTTCTTGTACTAAGTGATTTCCTTGGATTGAGGGATGGATAGTACCCTCTCTACTCCCTTCTCTCTTTCCATCTTCAAGAAACCAAAAAGATTTTGAATAGTGTTTTTCCAACCCATCATCTCCCAATGCATATCATTTTTAAATTTCTTTCACCCCACATATGTGAGCTCGGAAGCTGAGCCCTATGGATGCCTAACAATGATGCTCTAGGAGTTTGGAGGGGGTTTATATAGTTTTTTGAATGAATTTGGGCCCTTGGATCTAGAGAAATCAACTCTCAACTCTAGGATCACTACTTTCGATTACAACCGTTTGATTAATCAAATCAATGGCTTGGAATTGTTCTTTCTATCAAATCTAGTGCAAAGGAGTGAAATTTAGGCGCCTTCATTCTACACCATTGGATCTAGGAATGATTTGGACCCTCAGATCAGTGTTGACATCAATGCGGATAAGATATGCCACTATTTTTAGAGAAAAGTTGCATTATTGATCTTTAACTGTCAAAAAAGTCTTCCTTGATGAGAAAAACTCGTGGATTCTCCTTGCTTTGAGCATACGTTCATCTCCACCCTTGAATATGAGCTCATCTTGATTGTACAACATGGCTCAATCAGCTTTCACCATGTGGTAGCTGCCCTTCAACCCTTCAATTTGCTTAAACTAGAAAATTATGATGACCTTGAAAACTGGACTTTGTGCTCTTTGACCCTCCAAAAAGGCTTTGATGAAGATGAAACTTTGTAGGACTATGTTTCGAAAGATCTCCTTCAGGAATATGCAGAAAAAAACTTTTATCTAAATCTCCCTTATACAAGTTTGACTACATTTGGAAGCTTGCAAGGTGGCATTAAGGTGTCTAAGAAACTCTGATAGCCTTGAAACTTTGTACAAATATGTGGCCACATATGGTCTTTATACATGCCAAACCATATGGCTAACAAAAATTCCTATACAAGATTTTGTAGGGTCTAAGTGGAAAAATTATATTTTTTACAAAATGCACATGGCATATCAATGTGCTAGAAAATCCATTTACATGTGAAATTCGGGCTATACAGTGCCTTTGATAGGCTTTACAAGTACATCAATTTTCATGTGATTTGAAAATATTGAAATTTTTACCCTAATTTCCAAAGTTCCACCAACTTTGACCACTACCCTAGATTTGCTCGATTTCTTCCAAAGTTTGCATGTGAACTCCCTTTGACATCCTTGATGCATCTTGGAATTCTCAGGGAATTCTGGCTACCTTCACCGAATGTGTTTCCTATAGGCCTTCATGAGTGAGAGAGGGGACAGAATCTCGACAACATTCGCCCCCACTAAACTTGCGATTCCTGCAGAAGCGCCACTCTAGCATCTGTGAAAAACAAAATGTTCCAGGCATCAAATTCTTTTATAGGCAACATGAGAAACATAGAAGGAAAATTGATTATATGCATGAATGAGTAGGTAACGTGACATGAAGCAAAATTTGCATGAAAGAAAGAATTGAAACAGGCAACATGAATATATGAACAAATAGGCAACATATATGCAAATGAACAAGCAACATTGACAACAAGAAAGAAAACAATCAAGCATCAATATGAAGTGGAAGTGGATGTATTGAGTCGTTTTAAGCATCAGTTCCTCTCATCCTGAAGAAAAATTTGTACATTTTTCATAAAATAATCTACCTTAAATATGATTATAAACAAAGATTTAGGATTTTCAAGAGACATCTTTCATCTTTAGCTTATTTTAGATCAACTTATTTCCTACATAAATCTGAATATGCTCTTTCTCTAATAACATGAAAGGAAATCTAACTAAACTCCACTAATGCATAAATCTGCCTATATAGCCCGTGATTTATTCTACTATGCCTGTTTATCTTCCTTTGGCTTGCCTTTTTTCTTTTATTTTTTAAATGATGATGATTCGGCAACTGTATGGTTACAATCACTTTTTTGGGGTAGAAGAAAGTGTAAACTTCCTGGTAACATGTAGCAGCTTTTCTTTTTTTTTTTAATGACGGGGAAAAATTAAACCCCGATACAAGGTACAACCATTTTTGATGATAGAGAATAGTCGTTTAAAACTCCGATACAAGTGTTGTGAGATGGACTAAGGATGTAGAAACATGCAGTAGCAGGAGCTAAGATTTCAACAATTATGCTTTCGATATAGGATACATATGCATGTTTATATATGAAAAATCATGTCACCAAAATAAACCTCCAAATCTACATGCCCTATCTTTCCACAATCCTAGATTATAATCAATTTCTTAGTTGATAAATTACTATTTAAGATACAATTTTACACAAGTAGAGAAATCATCATTTGCCTTTTTTTTGACTCAAGTGATGTGGATATGCAATGCAATGCAAAGAGTGAAAAAAAACATGCATGAAACAAAAATGGAAAAAAGGTAGAATGAACTTGAAAAAACACAAAGCAACATGAACTTGAAAAATTAATGATATTTATATATATATATATATATATATATATATATATATATATATATATATATATATATATATATATATATATATATATATATATATATATATATATATATATATATATATATATATATATAACATATAAAAATATATATGTTATATATATATATATATATATATATATATATATATATATATATATATATATATATATATATATATATATATATATATATTATTTTTATAACATGGATACTCCTATTTATGAATTGGCCTCATTGTTGTCATCTTCTTCGATGTCCTCATCCAAATGTACTCATCATTATCACGTTTCTTGAATAGCTTTATCCTTTTACCTGCAATCAAAGTTTTTAGTGCAACACCATTTAATTCACAAAGAGCATACCTACCATTGTTGTTGACTTTTGATACAATGTATGGCCTAAACCACCGTTGAGTGAGCTTTTTGCATGAATCATATTGAGAGTCAAATGTACTATCATAAATGAGCACCCAATCTCCTACTTCAATTGGATTAAGACGCAATCGATGCGTTTTATCAAAATAATGCTTGTTCTTCATTCTAGATTCTCTTAGTTTTTCAACGGCATCATCAAGTCTTAATTTACCTTGTTCTAACTGTTTAATGTGCAAACTCAAAAAATCATCAGTAGACATGTTTTCAGACCAAGGCAAATTTGACCATGCAGAAATATGAGACTGAATTGGAAACAATGGTTTTTGACAGTAATACGTGTGCACTTCAATAGCCATATACCCAGTAGTACGTGTGCACTTCATTCTATCTGCCCAAAGTGCAAAAGGTAAGAATCTAGGCCATTGTTTGATGTCACCATTACATGCTTTAGATATGGCTTTCACAATAGGTGGATGCCCTCTCTCTATTTTACCATTGGCCTCTGGATTATATGCAGTAGTGAGAGACAAACGAATACCGTGATGTTCAAAGAACTCTTTGGCTTCTCTCGCATTTAACTCTCCATGATCGGCAACTACTTTCTCTATGTAACCAAAGCGACTTATGACATCTTCAAGCAAGAATTTACAAACATTGTAAGTGGTCTTAGATCGTAGTGCACATCCCTCTACATAATTAGTTAAGTCTTCTCTTGCAAGTACAAGGTAATGCATTTTGTCAATACCTTTTGGCATAGTTACAAGATCTACTACCCACTTATAGTGAATACAAGGTGGATAAGTAGGATGCAAAGGATCTCTATGTTTGACTGATGAATGACGTTGACAAGTAGAACATGTAGAAACATAGCTACTAATGTCAACATACATCCTAGGCCAATAGTAGGTACTTCTAATTTTTTCATATGTTCCAAAAAATCCTTTATGACCTGCCCATAATGTCTCATGCATTTCCTTCATTACTTGCAACTGAAGACCTCATTTTCCTAGGACTCGTTATGGATTCTTAACCTTACCCTTAGCATGTCTCCAAAGATAACCGTTACATAGGAAAAAGTTATAAGCTCATTTCCTAATGTTACAGAATCTATTCGTGGTCCACCTAGGTAATGGTTGTAGTGTACACAGATACTTTCCTATGTCTCTCCATTCATTTTTGTACTCAGACTCATGAAATTGCTCATACTCGTATATATGTGGAACAAAATCAATTAAGTTCACATTCTTTATTAGATCACTTTCAAGATCATCAAATCTAGCTCTTGATAACATATCAGCAACTGAATTTGACTTACCTGAAATATGAACTAACTAAGGATTTATGAACTTAATATATGAGATCCATCTAAGCATGGCTATGTCAGGAGATGAACAATTGGCTATCATTCCAACGAGAGGCAAACAATCAGTCTCAACTTTAACATTTACACCTATGAAATATTATTTGTCTACTTTCAAAGTTGTTACCATACCCCATAGTTCTCGTTTGATCTGTGGATATTTTGGTTGTGCTTCATGTAAAATTTTGGCACCAAACCTAATTGCATATCTATTCCCTTCACTATCATCTTGACGTATGACCCAACGTATACCAATAGGACTAGTATCAACAGTCAATATAATAGGTTTGTTAGCAGAATAGTCTACATGCTTAAGGATGGGAGCTTTAAGCAATAATTTCTTCAATTTATGCATAGCTTGAGTGTGTTTGTGAGTCCAAATAAATTTTTGTTTCTTCCTCAACAAGTCATAGAGACAATTAGCAACATGAGCAAAGTGTGGGATCCAAATAACATAAAAGATGCAAGCACCAAGAAATCTATGTACCTCACTCATGTTGTTACATGTTTCAAAAATGTTGCTTATGGCATCAACTTTTTGTGGGTATGGCTTTCGACCATAATGGCCACATAAATGTCCAACAATAAGAACCTTGTTGACACCAAAAACCAATTTCTCTATGGAAAATATGAGATCTACCTCTTCAAATCGTTGAAATATTCTTTTACAATCAGAGATATGGTCAAGAACAAATATAGGACATCCAGATGAGTCTAAAGAAATGTCTTTTACACGTTCCTCACTCCCTTTAATTGGAATATCATCAATGAATGGCATAGTTATATGAGGGATAAAATCATGTAAGACCATATTCATAGCACTCATCATATGAGCCACAGAATTAGTCGCTCCTTGAGGTAAAGTACACATTCGCACTAAGCCTAAAGGAGTTTTCATTGTGGTTATGTCACGACTATCAATTGCTAATTGGAATTGGTCATATCCTAAATATAAATCACCCATTGAATAGATAGAATGTCCTGAAAAAGATTCAGCAAACTCATCTACAATGGGTCTTGTTCCTACATTCCTTATGGTGACTTTATTGATGGGTTGGAGATCTTGAATAAAACATAGTTTCCCATTCTTTTTAGGCACAGTGAACCATCTATTTGAGTAAGGTGCAAAAGATGGCTCTAAAATTCTCATGTTTATCTTCTCCTTAAGTAGTTTCATTAGCTCAGGTAAGTCAGCCTTTGGAACTCGTATAGGACGAAGATTCCATGGAATATGTGGAATAGTAAAGATTATCATGGGTGCAACTAGCTTAGGATCTATACAACCAATCTCATGAGGATACATAGTAAAGGATTTTCCATGGCTATGTATGATTCTCTCAAATTTATCTCTCTCTACTGGCAAAAGAAAGTCATCATCTCTACCAATTTTCACCTGTTTGATTGTCGCTTCCGTGAATGTATGTCCTATGTTTTTCTTATCCCGAAGAGTTGGATCATTTCTCACATCATAATTTTTTCATTACTTCCTTGAGGTAATGGTTGAGCTATGGGTTTGATTTTTTTTTCTAGAGTTTTGTACTTCGTTTCAACTAAGGCATCATGTGTTTGGTTAAATTTTGAGCACTTGTCAACATTGAGAGCATACTCTTGGATTAGAGCATACTCATCAAGGGAAGAAAGAAGAATAATATGGGAATTAGAGTTTATTGAAGACATAACTCTAACTCCTCAAGAGTAGAGAAACAATGAGATGTTTCAATCACATGCTCAATGTTCTCATCATGTTCCATGATTTTGTTGTTTTTATAATTTTTTTGGATTTTTTGGATAAAAGACTTGGACAATTTACTCTTATGAAGAATATCTAATCTAGAATGTGGAAAACAAATTGACAAATTATTGTACATGTTGGTTGGATGGGAGATGTCAAACCAATATCCACTGTTGTCCCGCTCAACAATGGATTCTATCCGAAATTTTGATCATATGTAGCTCCAAACATGAATCGAGGTGCACAATCACTACAAGCATGCTCATGACCCTGAGTAACAATAGGTTTCTTTCTAATTGACAATCGATTCCTAGGATGATTCGCTCCTACCGTCATGACTTGAAGTGGTTGCATTCCATCCTTAGACTTAAATCTAGCATAGGTAGACCCATCATCCATGGCTTTAGTTTCCATACGACTCTCACAAATAAAGGGCTGACCTAAGAGAACTTCATAGGAGCAATTATCTTGAATAAAAAAGTGAAACTCTTTTGTGATTCCTCCTATGGATATGGGCACACTAGCACAAGCTCCATATAGGGTACCTACACCATTATTTGCAGTTTTCATACGCCATCCACAATTTTATCTATGGGCCATGGAAACTTATCATAGACTTCTCTTGAAATCACATTGATTTGGAGCCGAAATCTACTAATGCATTTACAGTGATAGTGTTCTTATCATTTCCTATTTTAACATGCATCTCTGATGTACCTCTAGACCAAAATTTTCTTTTAAAGTGACTTTCAGGATTGTTTTCATGATTTTTATGGTCAGGTTGAATAGGTCCCTAGAAATTTTTATTAACATTTACTTCATCATCATCAAAGTCCTCTTCATCAAATTCATCAAAGTTTAAGGCTTTATTTATAGCTTGATCTTGATCTAGAGAATCTTGCATCTTAGTTTCTAGATTAAGCAGAAACCTCTTCCTTTTAATTAGGGCCGATAAAGTTATCTTTAAAAAGAGGCTTTGCAATAGAGAAAACTTGTTCTAAAGACATAGTCACTTGACTCTTAAGCAAAATGTTATCTAAAATCTCCATAGGATCTATTTTTCTCTCAATTTCTGAAATCAAGATGGCTTTAGGTTTTCTCTTTGGTTTCTTTTGTTTTTGCTCAGGATCTTGTTTTTGTTCTTCAGTTTGTTTTGATTGTTCTTGTTTATCTAAAGGCTTTGGTTCTGTTTTTCTTTGCTTTGTCTTCTTCCCTTTTTGTTTCTCCTCTTGTTTTTGTTCATTGGGTTGTGATTCTTGTTTTTTATCTTTGGATTGTGATGTTTCTCCCTACTCTATGATTGTTTCTATTCCCTCTGAGGTTTGTTTTCGAGTCACTCTTCTTTCACTAGTCTCAGCTTCATCCCTTTTTCGTTTTTCTTCTACATTGGATATGTGAGAAATAAGAGATTGATCTTCTATCGGTGACTCCCAAGCCGTTATTCTCCTAATCTCATCTCGTGCTCTTACTAAAGCCTCTATGGAAAAGTCACCTTCCTTTGTGGGTTTACTTGATTTTGCACATGAGGATGAGGATTTTGCATTGAAGGATTATGCATTGGAGGAACTTGATATGCTTGAGTAGGATCTACTTGTGGATTTTGATTGGTAGCTATAACATGTTGATTAGGCTCTTGAAAAGACATTGGGTTCATTTGATTTTGAAAAGTTTTGGTGTAATTAGATTGTAAAGCATCTATAGTCTTGGCCAAATTGGATTGTGTAGCAATAAGACTTTCCATTTGCTTAGTGAGAATTTCCACTTGAGATTGTTCAACTACACTTTTATTTGGCTCTACTTTAAAACCTTGCGTAGGCTCCATCATTTGAGGAATAGGAGTAGAGTCAAAAAGCATAGCATGGGATTGTTCTCAAACTTGCTCCTTAGTTTGTGGAAGGCTAGCTTGAGGAACACTAGTTTTCTCATAAAGCATGGATTGTCTTTGATGTCTATGGGCTACAGCCTCTACTACTTTACGCGCTTTTTGCCAATTGTCAATAAGACCATAGTGCTTATCCGGCTCTTCTAATCGCTGTTCAACTTCCCTATGAGTTTCAGGATGAAGAAGCTTAAGAAAATTGATCACAAGATCAGGTTCCAAAGTTATCTTATCCTCATCAAGAAGTTGTTCATAGCGTCTAATATACTCATTTTGTAAGTGAGTAATAGAGCTACTAGGCTTTGGGGAATTGACCCATCGTAAGAATCCATCTCGATTATGTTGGCTATAATCTTCAAGATAGAATTCTTTGAGCATCTCCTTTCTAAATCACTCCAAGGAAGACCATCATATTGAGTGACACGGTTTATGATAGAGCTATCAACAATTCATTCAAAGAATGATATCAAAAGATCTTCGGGAAGACCAAAAATCATAGCTTGCTCTTCAAACAAATCTAAGTAGCTTGTAATGTTGATGCCATTGAGTTTTCCCTTCTCTCTCATTATAGAAGAGACTATTCTTTGGCCTTGTTTCTCAACAATAAGAGATTTGAATTCTTCCTCCATCTTATGTGAATAAACGAGTGATGCACGATGTTATAGATCTCTCACAAATGCATTTACTTCACGACGAAGATGTGAACGATATTGTGAGAAATCCAGTGCAACAATCAAGAATGATGATGATTATATGATGAGGATGAAAAATATGAAACAAAAAATATGGATCACAGCCTCCCAACAAGATCAGAAGCAAATGTCGCGAAGCGATTCACATTGGGTTCAAATGTGGAGGTGATCGCAATCCGGGTGGATCGGGTCCAGTCATGGCACACACAGGGTGTATGAAGCTAATGAATGTTGGAAGGTTTAAGGACGTGAAAGTGAAATTAATGTTGAGTATGGAGAAGAGAGAGATGTTGAAATGATTATGGGAATAGGAATGTAGGAGTGCAAGTTAGATTTATGAACATGAATCATAAGAATGAAAGAGAGCCATACACACGAATCAAATTTGGAAGGAAGAATGGTCCATTGAAGGAGCTTCTTAAACACTTCCTAATTCTAATCCATATGCATAGTCTTCTTTGGATGATATGTATGCATGATGAGAATAGATGGAATCCTTACACATAAATCAGTTTCGAAAGGAAGAATGGTCCAATATTGGAGCTTCTTATACACTTTCAGAAATTAATCAATATGTATGGGTATGTATGGATTATGTGCATGCAAGTGAACTATGATGATAGATTTTAATCACAAGCTCAATGAAACATCATCACTGGCTCAATGCAATATTGCAAAGCCTTCTCACACATAGAAGAAAATAGAAGACATGTAAAAATACTTAAGAGACTGAGAGACAAGAGACAAGTGACATGAATTAAAAGGATTTGAATTAATATACATGTGTAAGATCGTCATGATATGTCAGGCTAAGCAGTGTACTGATCAAAGGCAGTTCCGACCCTTAAACCATGATAGTTCAACCGAATGTCACACGTAAGAAGATGAGCTCCACTTTATTGAACCTATGTATGTCTAGGCTCGTAACGTCTAACTAAAGAAGTCTGAGACTCATTAAAACTCGCTCTAACTCACTCACATGCTCCAGTGAGGGTGATTCAAGATAGAGATGTTGGTTTCAATAGCCTATCCTAGATTGGAGTTCTAACTTAAATTTGAAACTAGGTACTATACTCATACTAGCCCACCTTGGATCCTCACTCGCTCAACTGAGGGTGATCGTCTCAAGGAAACCTTAAGCTAGCAAGAGCCCTATGGACACCTAACAATGATGCTCTAGGAGTTTGGAGGGGGGTTTAAATAGTTTTTTGAATGAATTTGGGCCCTTGGATCTAGATAAATCAACTCTCAACTCTAGGATCACTACTTTTGATTACAATCATTTGATTAATCATATCAATGGCTTGGAATTGTTCTCTCTATCAAATCTAGTGTAAAGGAGTGAAATTTAGGCGCCTTCATTCTCCACCATTGGGTCTAGGGATGATCTGGACCGTCGGATCACTGCTGACATCAATTCGGATACGATATGCCACTATTTTAGAGAAAAGTTGCATTATTGATCTTTAAGTATCGAAAAAGTCTTCTTTGATGAAAAAAACTCGTGGATTCTCCTTGCTTTAAGCATAAGTTCATCTCCACCCTTGAATAGGAGCTCATCTTGATCGTACAACATGGCTCAATCAGCTTTCACCATGTGGCAACCCTTCAACCCTTCAATTTGCTTAAACTAGAAAACTGTGGTGACCTTGAAAACTAGACTTTGTGCTCTTTGACCCTCCAAAAAGGCTTTGATGAATATGAAACTTTGTAGGACTATGTTTCCAAAGATCTTCTTCAAGAATATGTAGAAAATTTTTTTATCTAAATCTCCCTTATACAAGTTTGACTACATTTGGAAGCTTGCAAGGTGGCATTAAGGTGTCTAGGAAACTCTGATAGCCTTGAAACTTTGTACAAATATGTAGCCACATATGGTCTTTATACATGCCAAGCCATATGGCTAACAAAAATTCCTATATGAGATTTTGTAGGGTCTAAGTGGAAAAATTACATTTTTTACAACATGCACATGGCATATCGATGTGCTAGAAAATCCATTTACATGTGAAATTCGGGCTATACACTGCGTTTGATAGGCTTTACAAGTGTGTGAATTTTCATGTGATTTGGAGATATTGAAATTTTTGCCCTAATTTCCAAAGTTCCATCATCTTTGACCGCTACCCTAGATTTGCTCGATTTCTTCCAAAGTTTGCATGTGAACTGGAGGTAAAGGGTTTGGATTTGATATCGTTTGAACAATCTAAATCCTTGTAGATTTTAGATCATTCCAACTCTTCACCCAAATTTTACTCTATATCTATACACATTCTCACACATTCCTCTAGGGTTTGAGGCTCCCTAAGATAAACATACGGTCATAGTTTTGCACTCATCAACCCATCTAGAAATAGGGATACTTGTTTTGCCCAAGTAGGTAGCTATGGAATGCTGCATCTCTCAATGTATTGTCTAAATCTACATCCTACTAGCCTCATAATTTTCTATGATTTGACTTAAAGCTATGGATGAATGATAAAGTATTATGTATGATTCCCCTCTGAGGAAACTTTGTAATGAAGGCTTCTAGAAAATGATAAATATCCCTAAATTATCCTTGATGCAAGGGTTGGAATCACATTAAGACTATATTTTTAGGGTTAATCCAAAAGCAATGTATTGGGTGAACAAACCCTCAACTTTTTCAACTCTCAATACTTGCTTGAACTCTGCTACATGATCATAGGGGCCACTTTTGCCATTGAAGTAATTCTTCATGGATTTTTTTAGTTTTGTAGGTCTAAAAAATCTCGGGTGCTCTCTTGGTCTAGGTAGGGGGAAATGATCCATGCCTCCTTGGGGCCTATGAACTCCAGATCTTTCTTGTTCTCCTCTCTGAGTATCTAGTTCTTGTATTTCCCTCCCTAATGTGTGCAAAGCTCACCTCTTATGGTTCTTTGGTCTTTTTCCTTCTATGTTCCTAAGACATGCAAAGATCCTACTCGTGTCTCACTATGAGGGTGGGTATGGAATTATATGAAGGAAGTATTGGTTCACCCTTCCACATATAGGCTTGTCTACTATACTCCATGGCTATGTACATCTACTCTGAAGTATTATCTACATAGATTATATTTCTTGGGATATTTGGATCTTTGAATTCATAGATAATGACGCTGGTTGAGGTACAATGGATATGAATTCATCCATCCTATGATGTAAGCTAGTCACCACATATATGGTTCCTTCCTTATCTATGTATGAACCATTTTCAAAGATGACCACGGGGTGCTCAATTTCAAAGGACTCCTCTAGATTCCTAAGACATCCTCATAGATGCAGGCAGCTAGTTGGTTGGTTCTGATGTACGCAAGTTGGGTTTTATAGGGACACTCTAGTGTTTGTAAATAGGCAAGTCCTATCTGACTTATGGGTTTCTCCATGTTAAATGACATCTTTGACTCACTAGTCTTTGAGCTCACTACATAGGGTCACTCAATTGTTGAGCCCATGATGTGATTAACAATGGCCTCAAATGGTTTGATGCTCTATAAATTAGAGCTGCCTATATGTCCTCGAGACCTAAGGTTCATGAATTTTTCTTCCTATGTTCTATCCACCCTTAGCATTGCAATGTTCTTTTTCATACAAATTACTTGTTCTTTTTAACACCAATGTGTATTTGTCTTGTCTCCAATACAATCATCAAGAATAGTTTTTTGTTATTTTCTTAGTTCTCGTGCTGCAAATTTAGGTTCTTTCCCTTATTGTTATTGCAATTTGAGATATATTATTGTCTTGTACTTAAGTTCTTTAAAGCTCCTAAAACTAAGTTCTTGATGGAACCCTTTGCTTAAGTACTAGAACTACATCTTAGCCTAAGCTCGAGTTGACAAAGAAGGTATCGTGGATTTTCAACCTTATGAAAAGCTCCTTGTATGCCCTTGATATGCTTCTAATTGCCCACAAAACCTCCCAAGCACTGCCTCTTGCCTTGGTCTCTTGTGGTATCCACATTTGCTTCCTTTGGAAGTCCTACAAGCAACCAAAATATGTCATATAGTTTGTGAAGATTTGCTCAAAGTTTTATGATTCCTAATATTTTCCAAAACAGGTCACTCTCATGATGGTCTAGGCTATTGTGATGGTCTCCATTGTTGTGATGGTCTAGGTTTTCAAAATGGTCTAGGCTATCTTGATGGTCTCAACTACCTTGAAAGACTATCGTGATGATCTAGACTGTCATGATGGTCTAGGCTATGGTGATGGTTTGGGGTCTCATGATGGGTTGTTGCAATGGTGTGAGTAGTCATGATGGTCTCCACTATTGCAATAGTCTACTCTATCATGATGGTCTAGGTGATTGCAATGGTGTCATATAGTCATAATGATGGAGGCTATCGTGATGGTGTCACCATACCGTGATGGTATGCAAATTCTGTAGTTTTTCAAATGTACATACTATTCTTCGGAGGCACTGAGATGCTGTTGCCAATGTGATAGATGTGCACCGAATATCTATGCTTTTGTGGTATACCACAATAGGCTCAATTGACAAAGAAGATGATGCAAAAAATCAGAGATTTTCTCACCTACATAGGCTCTTGAGCTTCATTTTGGTAGGATTCCTGCAAATCTACTCAAGAACACATAGAGTCAACACACTCTTACTCTCTCTCTATCTCTCTCTCAAAGGAAAATGAGGAAAATTAGGTGGATTTAAGGGAATATAGAGAATTCAAGGTTTTTTTGCGATAATGATGATGCACGGCTATGGAAAGTGAACGTAAGGAAAGTGATTATGAGGTGAAATAAATGCTAAAACAATGAAAAAGAGTGTAAAAAACTCCAACTACTTATCTTCCAACATCTACCTCCTAACTCTCTTACCATCACACATCCATCCTTGCACATCCCCGACAATGGTGCCAAATTTAGTGTTGCTCTACACAAGGGTGAGTATCATGTCGTGGAGCTCCACCTCCTTAATTGTCAATCTGCATGGCTGTAAGGATGATATCAAGATCATGAATGCATGATGTGTGAAGTTGAAGGTGAGAAGCACACTAGTGCACAAGCACATGGAAGAGACAATAGGTGAGAACATGGAAGTGGAAACACTTCCATTCATTACCAAAAATAGAAAAGATCTCTTACAAAGCTAACTCCTCAACTAGCTAACCTCGAGATCAAGCTCTTTACCTCATTTTATAGTAATGTGAGGTGAAGTGGCTAGTTTCAAATCTAATGGCCGATCTAATTAAAAATTATGTCCTAAACTAGCTTTGGGGGTGTGTAAGGATGTCCAAAAATTATGAAACTCCATAGGTACATTCTATCTAAAATCCTCAAGTTTGAGGACTCTTTGACTTGCTACAAAATGGAGCAATACATGGAAAAACTAGGTTTTTGTATGTTATAGTGTGTAATGATTAAAATCAATGTTATTGGTCATGAAGAAGTTGACCATTGTAAACCAATATTGATGGTGGAAAATTCAATGGGTCTCCTTTGGTCATGTGCCTTCATTCTTTACATGCTTCCTCTTCTTCTAGGTTGAGAGCTAGTACCAGCAAGAGGGACTTGACATGCAAATTGAAGAATGAAGAGACGCAGAAAATATGAGAGAATGTGATCTTCAAAGAAATATATATTGCTATTGCGAATCTTTAAACTAGATGTTTTTTAGTGAAAAGATTGCAATCCGATAATTTAGCGGTGTGGGCGATAAAGGGGTGATGGTCGCACCCAATAGAAAGGAGCATTAAAGAGTGAACTATGACGCAAGAACAACGAGAGATGATGGTCGCCGGTTTTATCATGATAGCGTTTCCTGTGTGAAAATGTTTCATGCATGTACATCAATTGGTCTGATACATTATTTATTCTTCAAAAGATGATGTTTTTGATCAGTAAGGCTATGATGGTTTGAATTCTTATATATTTCCTGGGCCTATGGACAGTTTGATGAAACAAAAAACATATTGAGCTCAAACAGAATGGTGAGTATTTTGAACAATAAACAAAGGACTATTTTTTTATAGTATGCTGAGTGTCTTTGAACCCTATGAAGAACATACTTAAAGTGCAATACTTAAAAGTGCACTCATTTTGGGCTGCTGCAACACTCAAATCGAATCACTACTACATTTCTTTTCAATTAAGTAAACACTTGTTTATGTTTTTGGAAACTCAATTCAAGAAAAAGACAACAATTGTAAACTCATTTGTCAAGGGGGTTTGTAACTTTCCAAAAGTCATGCGGAGATCACTGCATATTCACACGTTCTCACATGAAAACGTGTGCTTTTCCCAGGGCGTCTTCTACGACTTCCTTGTAAAGAGTGAAGAAAGCACGATCACATGTGAGAGGTCGTGTTTAAACAGTTCATAATCCAGATAAGCTACAGGTAAAAGGAAGACCACATGGACTTTAATCATATGAAGCGACATCCAAGGAGAACAAGCAGGACCTCGTGTTGTTTCTGTTAAGCAAACAGTATGCTTAAAAGCTTTCGTGTGACATGATAAATTAATATTGAGAAAGGGAGAGAGAGAGAGAATTCTCACTCATGAGTCATATACATCTCATGATTATTGGAACTGTATGGAAATGCATCATTCCTCCGACTCCTTCATGCACTGTATAGCCTTGCATAGTACACTTGTTTTTTACCTTAGTCGGCACACACAATTAAAAGAAAAGAGCTTGCAACTCTAGATATGCCAGATATGTCAGTGCTTTCGCAAACATGAATCGCGTTTCTAAATAGAAAAGGCATCACTGCATGAGCACGAGGAGATTTTTTTTTTAAAGAAGGTTCGGCCGAGGTCTATTTCTCCAGGCCTATTCCTCCAAGCTTTAATTTTGAAATTGCAACTCTACAAGAAAGGGCATAGTATCCATGGGACCCCCCTTATAGGGGGGTTGAATTGCCATCACAACTACTGCGGGGCAAGTCAAACAGTGGCACATCAGCCACAAGATATAACTTTCCATGTTAAACATGTCCCTTACAACATGGTGTTGGCGAGGGTTGAACCCTCACACCCCCACTTCAAGAGGCAAGAGACCCAACCACCAAGACAAGTGGCTTGGACTGGGCACGACGAGATTGCGTATAAACTCATAGAATTCATTTATAGCCGATCTGGCAATTTTTTTTCTGGAGGATTGGCACATAATCTTCTGAGAAGCTCACAAAGTCAAGATTGCCGTTCTTTTGAGATTGCTACCAAATAGACCAATTGTTGATGACGCTGAAGGGCGCGCAGCTTGGAAGCAGTTGGATCGCACAGAATTTGGCTTGTGCTGGCGGCAACTGGAGAGGGCTGTCATGAAGAAGCTTCGCTTCGAAGACCTACAGTAGCTGAAGATAATAGAATTCGGTTGCATCTATTGTTGGGAGCATTGCATGATTGAGAAATCCAGCTTCCGACAAGGCGTTGACTGAGTGCAGGTACACTCGATTTACGGCGTTGAATTTGTGGAATTACACGATATACGGAATTTTATATATATATATAAAGAAGGAAGGTTTTTTTTGAGAGTAGAATGAATTGGAAAGACACACACCCAACCTCGTAAGATAGAAGCACCATCTTGGAGAACTTTGAGGTATGCAACCCTGGGAGGGACTTGAACCCTTGCCATTTGCCTAAGAGTGCAAGGCACATCCGTTAAACCACACTCACTAAAAGAAAAACTTTTGTCGAAGGGTAATCCCTTGTATGATTTAAAGTGCTGATATTCAAACACATTTTGCTATTTTTCTAATGTTTGCATGCGATGAATTTCTCATTTAAAGACAATGTAAAAGTACTATTTTTATTTTTCAAAAATTTTGTGAAATCGTCTTTTTGTTTTTTTTTTTAATATATAAATATTTGCATGCGATGAATTTCTCATTAAAAGAAAATGTAGAAGTACTATGTTGATAAAACTTACTTTCATAGAAGATATGATGGAAAGTTTGCAGCCGATTTTTGCATGGCGTAGATGCTTTTTGCAAGGTTCGACAATAAACAAATATTGATTTGAAGTGATTTATCCGGACAAATACTTTTGTCACGTCATCTTAAGGTTTGCACTACAACGTATCTCGCTTTAAAATAAATGCAGCCACAGGATAGAAGTAAAGCGAAAACAGATCACATATTTACAACAAAAAATTCTGATTTTTTTTTCAAGAATACAAGGATGCGATCTCTTTCATGGTGGATATTGATGGGTTGAGTGCAAGAACGATGAAGAAACTTCTACTTTGATTGTCAATCATTTCACCCAGATTTTGGGGGTTTCCACACCTCTTTCTCGTCATAGGCAGGATTGCATGGTGACTATCTGTAGAGTTTGAAGCAAAGGAGTTCCATAAAATATGAAGCCTCTTCTTGAACTTGTTACTTCCGATCATGATATTCTTGAAGTTACTTATTCACTTCCTAATAGCAAAGTCTTGGGGGTGCATGGCCTCACCAATGCGTTTTTGAAGACCTTCAAGCATGCGTTGACTACTGTATTATGTCTTGTTTGTGGCAAGAGGTTGTATTTTTTGGTACCTTGCCAGAATGCCTCAATGGAGGTGTTATTAAGATTATTCACAACAAAAAAAAAAGCAACAAAAACAAGATTGAAAATTTGCATTAAGTTATGATGTTACAGTCCGGTTACAAGATCCTAGCTAAGGTTATTGCTAATCAAATTTCTTGACACCTACAAAACCCGATCAGTGAGGATTAAAAAGGTTTCATCAAGGGGAGGTCCATCCTCAGGGCTATCATTCATGTTTGGGAAGGACTATATTTTCTTGAAGAATTCGCTCAAGATGCCCTCTTTCTTAAGAATGAATTCAAAAAAGATTATGACAAACTTGAGCAGGGCTTCATTCTCCAATCTTTGAAAGACCTGTGCTATCGTCAAAAATTCATTACGATGATTTTTGGGAAATGTATCACTTCATATAAGCATCAATGTACGACTTTCTCAAGCTATGCTGTGAAAACATTCTATTAGGCAAGGATGCCCCCTCTTCTCTTCCCAATGGTTGTGGATGGTCTCAGCTTCCTTGTAAAACATCATGTGCACTTAGGTCTCATTCAAAGCCTCTTTCTTCCTCTCAATTAAGACTAGATGATCGTGAGACTCTTTGTTGATGACAAGAATCCTTTTGTGCAAAATGATACAATGAGCATTGATACATTTTGGTGTTGCCTAAATACATTTTATGATGCATCCGGCTTCAAAATAAACCACTCTAAAATTGCATTCAACGTTGTTATTGAGAATCCACCTCAAAGTTTGGTTGACCACGGTTGTCAATTGATCACTAGGGAAAAAATCCTTTGCATGTTAGGTATTTGGATGGGATTCGATGTTTCGATGCATCAACCATGGAATTGGGCTCTATCTAAGCTTGATAACAAGCTGGCATATTGGAAAGGTATGAATATTAACTTGGTGGGGTGAGCTATGGTGGTTAACGCATTTCTTCTTTGTTTGATAATTTACTTTCCCTTTTGTAGGAGACCTAAGGACCAAGAGATTTGCAAATTGGAAAGAATTTTTAGAAAGTTTCTCTAGATGGGAGACCCTAATAGAAGGGGTGTCCCTATTGGGAAAGATAGATGGACACTCCAAGAAATGAGTAGGTATTGCAAATCCCTCCTTTGTACCAGTCCTTTTTGCTTCAGAGTTGATTTGTAGGCCCTTTTAGCTTTCCAATGACACTAAACAAGTGCCTATGTACTTTGGAAATGATGTGAGAAATGATTGAGCCAAAAAAGACTACTTCTAAGTTGAAGGAGCAATGAAAACCTTCTATTTTTGTTCACACGCCTGCTGCTTGCTAAGCTGAGTGCTTCTAGTATAGTAGGAATTAGAGAAACTCCCTTTGGAGATATCAAATTAGCTTAATGATCTAATGATTCCAAGTGGAATCACTTAAAATGATGCACTATACACAAAGAAATTAATTTTGCAATCAAATCATTATCCCGATTTTTTAGGACCTCTGTAGAGTTTGACCAGTAGGTACTTCGACGCGCTTTTCTCCCAATTGACTTAATGGATTATCTTCAAACTTTGTGAGCATGTAGAGGACTTAGAGCAGATTCCAACAAGCTATAAAATTGAAAATGGGGAAGAAATGACTGAGATATGAGCAGTACAAAATGACTATTCTAAGTAACTATGACAGAGATACCATAGATGAAAAGTATTCTGTTGGGGGATTCTTTGACAAGAAGGAGTTTGAGGGTTTGTAGGAGAAAATGAAAAGACCAAAAGAGAAAATACACCTTGGAAGTTTCTGCCGTTTGATTACAGTAAGAAAAGTACAATGTTTGAAATACAAGATACACCAATACCTCTATGCACAATCCCACAGAGTGCCCAATTACAAAATATCCAATATCCCAATGTCCTCTTGCTGCCGACCTCCTCTGCAACAAACCTCCACCTGCTTCAAGCTTCTCCTTGTGCACACCTTGCACCAAGCTTCCACAAAGGGGGAGGAGTGAATACCTGCTGTCGGCAAGCGTACACTGCCAAAGGACCTTGAGATACTTGGGGGAACTATAGCTTAGCACTTCTCTGCACCAAAATCCTTGGTCACTCTCTATGCACCTTGCACTTCCACTTCTGTGCGACGTACTCTGGTGACTCTTGCACTTCTCTCTCTTGCTCCACTTAGCCTATGCTCTCTTGCTTACTCTAACCTTGATCCAAGAATGGCCCTTGCCTTGATTTGAGTGTGTCGATCACGTACGCTCCTAACTGCAAGTGAATCTTGGTGCTCACTTTGATGTTCCAAGATTGTTCTCTCAAGTGGCAGCCAACGACTCACTGTTTTGTCCTGTAGTGACTTTAGTCTAAAACCAAAAATTTTAATGGGGGGCCATACTTTCACCTGTGCGTACATTTTTGCCGCTTCACATACCTTCATGTTTCCTTTTAAGTCTTCACTTTTACACATAAGAGGCGGTTCACCTGAACCTTCCAAAACACTTTAAAACACACTTTGAACCTTAGGGAAATTAGAGAAAGTACCTCTGCAACCTGCAACCCATTTTCTCCAATTTACCCTTTGTGGACAATTCATTGTGCACTACCTGTGCACTTTGACACCTGCACTTACGCACTTTGAATTTGCACCTGTTGACTTTGACCTTGACCTTGTTGACTTTGACCAGTTGACTTTGACTGCAGTTGACTTTGACCAACATGACTTTTATGGGCTCAACAGTTGCCCACCACCTAATGTGCTCTCCGTCCCGGAGAGCTATAGCTAAAACTTTGAAGAGCCGCAAAAACTTGAATAGGACATCTGAGCAGCAACCAATTCCACCAAAAGCAACCAATTCCACCAAAAGCAGGAGAGAACAAGCACCAGAGAAGAACCAAAATTGGGATTTTGGAATGGAAAAGCAAAAAAAAGGGGGGCAATGGGAGGGTAGAAAGGAAGGGGAAGGGAGGGCTGAGGGTGCGAAGATGGATGGGGTAGGGAGGGGAAAGGATGTGGCTTGGCATATTGGTAAAGGGAGGGATTGGGAGTAGGAAGCAGGGGTCGGGAGGAGGCTAAAATGATCAAACCGGAGGGCTACAGAGGTTACATATGGGAGATTATTAAACATAAGGTAAGACAAGGTGAGAATAGACCATTTGGACAATGGTGTGAAATAAAAACATGTGATAAAGGTGTTCAAAACATGTGGTTTCAGGCCAAAAGTCATACAAAAAGTGGGAATTTGTAAAAAAAAAAGTCAAAAACTGAGTTCATAGGTGCCAAAAAACATGAAAATGACTCCATTTTTGTAAAAAATGGCCAACCGAGGCACAATCCAGAGCCAAAAGCTTTGAGCCATGAAAATAAAAAATAAAAAAATAAAGTAAAATAAAATAAAAATAAAAATGATCTTTATTTTTCTTTTTTCAACGCTCAGACAGAATGATTAAAAAAAGAAAATAAAATAAATAAGAAAAGAAAATAAAAATAAATGAAAATAAAAAATTAAAATATCGAAATAAAAAGAATAAAATAGAGGGGGGGGGTGGGGGGGGGGGGGGGGGGGGGGGGGGGGCGGGGGGGGGGGGGCGGGGGGGCGGGGGGGGGCGGGGGGGGGGGGGGGGGGGGGGGGGGGGGGGGGGGGGGGGGGGGGGGGGGGGGGGGGGGGGGGGGGGGGGGGGGGGGGGGGGGGGGGGGGGGGGGGGGGGGGGGGGGGGGGGGGGGGGGGGGGTGGGGGGGGGGGGGGGGGGGCCAGGGGGGAGGGGGGGAGGGGGGGGCGGGGGGGCGGGGGGGGGGGGGGGGGGGGGGGGGGGGGGGGGGGGGGGGGGGGGGGGGGGGGGGGGGGGGGGGGGGGGGGGGGGGGGGGGGGGGGGGGGGGGGGGGGGGGGGGGGGGGGGGGGGGGGGGGGGGGGGGGGGGGCGGGGGGGGGGGGGGGGGCTGGGGGGGGGGGGGGGGGGGGGGGGGGGGGGGGGGGGGGGGGGGGGGGGGGGGGGGGGGGGGGGGGGGGGGGGGGGGGGGGGGGGGGGGGGGGGGGGGGGGGGGGGGGGGGGGGGGGGGGGGGGGGGGGGGGGGGGGGGGGGGGGGGGGGGGGGGGGGGGGGGGGGGGGGGGGGGGGGGGGGGGGGGGGGGGGGGGGGGGGGGGGGGGGGGGGGGGGGGGGGGGGGGGGGGGGGGGGGGGGGGGGGGGGGGGGGGGGGGGGGGGGGGGGGGGGGGGGGGGGGGGGGGGGGGGGGGGGGGGGGGGGGGGGGGGGGGGGGGGGGGGGGGGGGGGGGGGGGGGGGGGGGGGGGGGGGGGGGGGGGGGGGGGGGGGGGGGGGGGGGGGGGGGGGGGGGGGGGGGGGGGGGGGGGGGGGGGGGGGGGGGGGGGGGGGGGGGGGGGGGGGGGGGGGGGGGGGGGGGGGGGGGGGGGGGGGGGGGGGGGGGGGGGGGGGGGGGGGGGGGGGGGGGGGGGGGGGGGGGGGGGGGGGGGGGGGGGGGGGGGGGGGGGGGGGGGGGGGGGGGGGGGGGGGGGGGGGGGGGGGGGGGGGGGGGGGGGGGGGGGGGGGGGGGGGGGGGGGGGGGGGGGGGGGGGGGGGGGGGGGGGGGGGGGGGGGGGGGGGGGGGGGGGGGGGGGGGGGGGGGGGGGGGGGGGGGGGGGGGGGGGGGGGGGGGGGGGGGGGGGGGGGGGGGGGGGGGGGGGGGGGGGGGGGGGGGGGGGGGGGGGGGGGGGGGGGGGGGGGGGGGGGGGGGGGGGGGGGGGGGGGGGGGGGGGGGGGGGGGGGGGGGGGGGGGGGGGGGGGGGGGGGGGGGGGGGGGGGGGGGGGGGGGGGGGGGGGGGGGGGGGGGGGGGGGGGGGGGGGGGGGGGGGGGGGGGGGGGGGGGGGGGGGGGGGGGGGGGGGGGGGGGGGGGGGGGGGGGGGGGGGGGGGGGGGGGGGGGGGGGGGGGGGGGGGGGGGGGGGGGGGGGGGGGGGGGGGGGGGGGGGGGGGGGGGGGGGGGGGGGGGGGGGGGGGGGGGGGGGGGGGGGGGGGGGGGGGGGGGGGGGGGGGGGGGGGGGGGGGGGGGGGGGGGGGGGGGGGGGGGGGGGGGGGGGGGGGGGGGGGGGGGGGGGGGGGGGGGGGGGGGGGGGGGGGGGGGGGGGGGGGGGGGGGGGGGGGGGGGGGGGGGGGGGGGGGGGGGGGGGGGGGGGGGGGGGGGGGGGGGGGGGGGGGGGGGGGGGGGGGGGGGGGGGGGGGGGGGGGGGGGGGGGGGGGGGGGGGGGGGGGGGGGGGGGGGGGGGGGGGGGGGGGGGGGGGGGGGGGGGGGGGGGGGGGGGGGGGGGGGGGGGGGGGGGGGGGGGGGGGGGGGGGGGGGGGGGGGGGGGGGGGGGGGGGGGGGGGGGGGGGGGGGGGGGGGGGGGGGGGGGGGGGGGGGGGGGGGGGGGGGGGGGGGGGGGGGGGGGGGGGGGGGG
>MU264472.1:0-25000 GCA_020310875.1 Ceratopteris richardii
CAATCCTGCACAATTTGCATTTGTCTCATGAAAGGCCTTCTTAGGATGATTTCATATGAAGTGGATTGTGGAAATTCTACTATGGCAAAAGTATGTTCTATTTCTGTTCCACATATGTCCACAATTACTTTTTCCCAAATACCTAGGGGTTTTTCTATATGCCCATCTGCAAGTTGCAATCTCATCTTAGTGGGTAATAATTCATTGCTTCTCCATTTCTCTCAAGTTTGTTTAGTCATTATGGCCACTCCTGATCCACTATCCAAAATGGCTTTAGCAAAGTTTTTTCCATATTGTATTTTTAGGGTTGAATTTCCTTCTTCCCCCTCACAATACCCTCCTATTTTATCAATAGGAATATACTATAATACCTCTAATTCTTGTAATGGTGAATGAAGGTTTCCAGGTATTGTTTCCCCTTTGTTCATTTTGTTTTGTAAGTGAGGATTTTGTTTCAACAGTTTCTTCCCATGTTGTGTGACATGTAATGCTACATTGTTCATCTATAATCATTTGGAATGTTATTTGTGGATTTTCTTTTTTGTTAGCATTTTCCCTTGTTTTCGTTTTCTCAAGTTGTTCAACTGTTCTCTGCGAGCTACTTCCTTCCCCATTCTGAGTTGTACTTCCTGAATGATTTGTTTGCATTTTTGCATCCTTTCATGCTCTAACTCTGGCATGGGATAGGCCACTGCATGATCTGTAGGACTTGGTCCTTCTTGAATCCTTCCCTTATATGCTTTGATTAGGGTGTCTAGACTCTGAGAACTTCCTATTTCAGACTGATTTTGTGTCTTTTGAGGAGAAGTACTTTTTGACTGATCTTGATTGTCTTCTTCCAAATTTTTGCCCATTCTTCTCTTCTTTTCCCATTTCCCTTTTTGTCTATTTCTCTTCACCTTTGAGGCAGAACCTTCATTTTGTTCCTTAATTGTTCCTTGTTGCTTGGCATGAGCCCTTGTTATAATATTTATTCCCACTTGGTCATTTTCACTCAATTCTTCCTGTTCCATAATGTTAACTGTTTTTAAAGGTATGTTATTAGGTGTGTTCTGTTGTTTTTGGGGATTCTTTGGGCAATCTTTTATCAAATGTTCTCTGCCACAATCCTTACAGTAGGCTCCCTCTATTCTCAATGTAGGAGGTTGCGGACAGTCTCTAATGAAATGCTCTCCCCCACACCTATAACAAGTTATCTTTGGTCCCCCTTTGAATTGAGGTTTTTGGTTGGACATGTAATTGTTGGTAATATACATGAATGTTGCTGTGTCCATTTCAATTTTCCCATTTCCCAAGTCTAGGGCTTTTAACTCAGGTTCTCTTATTTCATATTCTTCCCAATCTTCTTGATATCCCTCACTCCATTGATATTCTTCCTTATATGGTGATCTTAGTCTTGAATTCCCCTCCTCTATTGGTGTATACTTGATTGGTACCACATTAGTTTGGTATAGGAGGTTGTTGTCCAAGCACAGGTCTTGGTTGTTCAGTATAGCCTGATTCCCTTTGAGCCATATAATCTCTTTCCTTGATGGGTTGTTTGTTATAGAAGCATTCCTCCCTGGTGTGGTTTGTCCATTTTCTCTCTAGTGTACAGTACTTAAGTGTCTTCCTATCTTGTAAGTGTGGTGGCCTCTGATATGGGCATTGTTGTGCCAGATGATTTTCTCCACAAATGTAACATTTTTTATTTGTGTCTATTCTAGAGTTTATCAATTAGTTTTAGTGCTTACCTCTAGGGCTTTAGCAATAGCTTGAGCCAACTCTTCTGCTGGAGGAATTTTGTCTTCATATGATCTAGGTTGATCAAATGCTAAACAGATCTTGACCTCTGTTGTCCTCCAATCTATTGCTTCCTTTACACAAGCTCCTAAATCAGGACATCTTCTATAATACACTAGGGTTCTTAGTTGGGCACTTCTCAAACCCTCAATGAATAAGGATACTTGTTTTGCCATGGAAGGTACTTCCTCTCTTTGGCATCTATCAATGTATTGTTTAAATCTTCTGGCTGCTTCTCTAACATTTTCATCCTTTTGTTGCTTGAAACTATGTATTGTTGCTTGAAACTATGTATCAATGTGGCTGTACTATGTTTTATCCCGGTCTTAGAGAATTCCCCAATGAAGGCTTTTAAGAAAGATTCAATATCCTGGTACATTTCCTTTCTCAAAGGAATGAACCAAGATAAAGCTGGTCCTGTTAGGGTTAGACCAAATGCCTCAAATTGTACTTTGTAATCTTCTACCTCTTCAGCTCTAATCAATTGCCTAAATTCTGCAGCATGAGCATGAGGATCTGAATAACCCTCATATTGGTTCTTCATACATTTGGAAACTTGGTATGGTCTAAGCATTCTACCCTGAGGCTGCCAATGGGATCTTCTTCTGAGTGAAGTCATTATATCCTTCTGGTTCCTTGTCAAAGGGATTAGGGGAAATCTGTGTCCTCCTCCCATGTTGTTCATTACCGGTATAGTTTTCATTTGGCCTAGGTAAATTTGTCTACTCCATGTTATGTTCCCAAGGTCCTTTGTCAGTACATTGCCCTAGATCATTTGAATTTTCTGGGTCTTGAGAGAATATGTACACACATCCTTGCCTATCTTCATATCTCCCATCTTTGAATTGAGCTACAGGGGTTATATTCAGGGGAACTTCTAAATTTCTCAATCTAATTAGAAATTTATGCATTCCATCCTGATATACATAGGTTCCAAACCTATTTGTATACATATACTTGAGGATGTTTTTTAAAATCCCCAGTTTCCATAGGCTCATTTTGTTTCATTTATGTTTTTTCATGTTGTTTTCTTTCCCTAAACTTCTTTCTTGCCCTTTGCCTTTTACTGTTTCTGTATCCTTCCTTGTTAGGTCTTGTTTAGAAAGTTGTTTCCAGATCTAAGTATCATTCAAATAATTTTCTCAATCTCAACCTCAACAGAGTGTTTGTCACAATTTCCTAACTAAGGTATTAATTTTTCCACAATTTTCTGACTATATTTGTGGGTGTGTGTGTTTTTTTTTTTTTTTTTTAATAATAATTTTTTTTTCCACGATTTTCTGACTATTTTTGTATTTTTCACGATTTTGTGATCAAGAATCGTGTTCCCTACGATTTCTGTCTACAGTATGGATTTTCCATGATTTTATGATCAGAATTGTGTTCTTCTGCTTATTTTGAGTGAAAATCGTGTTTTTCACGATTTGTGATGCAAAATCGTGTTTCTCACGATTTTGTGATCAAAATCGTTTTTTTCCAACGATTTTCCTGACTATTTTTGTTTTTTTCACGATTTTGTGATCAAAATCGTGTTTTTCACGATTTTGTGAGAAAATCGTGTTTTTCACAAGTTTGCGTGAAAATCGGGTTTTTTCACGATTTTGTGATCAAAATCGTGTTTTTCACGATTTGGGGTGAAAATCGTGTTTTTGACGATTTTGAGTGAAAATCGTGTTTTTCACGATTTTGTGATCAAAATCGTGTTTTTCACGATTTTGGGTGAAAATCGTGTTTTCACGATTTTGAGTGAAAATCGTGTTTTTCACGATTTTGTGATCAAAATCGTGTTTTTCACGATTTTGGGTAAAAATCGTGTTTTTCACGATTTTGAGTGAAAATCATGTTTTTCACGATTTTGTGATCAAAATCGTGTTTTTCACGATTTTGGGTGAAAATCGTGTTTTTCACGATTTTGTGATCAAAATCGTGTTTTTCACGATTTTGAGTGAAAATCGTGTTTTTCACGATTTTGGGTGAAAATCGTGTTTTTTACGATTTTGGGTTAAAATCGTGTTTTTCACGATTTTGTGTGAAAATCGTGTTTTTTCACGATTTTGTTCACAAAATCGTGTTTTTTACGATTCTGTTCCCAGACAATCGTGATTGCTTACAGATTGTTAATAACACGATTTTCTTATGAAAATCGCGTTCTGGGAATCGCGATGTTGTCCTAATCGTTCAAAATCGCGATTTTGTGTGTGATTTTACAGAATCGCGATTCTGAATGATTTTTGAATTTTACAAGTTTTGATTTTTCAAAATTTTCTTTCTACACCAGAATCGCCTTACTGAAATTTTGACATGCAATGAAACATTTATATGCAAAATTAAGGTTTTCCTAATGAAAAAACTCAAAATACAGAGAATCGCGATTCCGTGATTTCTAGTTATTTCTCATTTCTTGGTGCTATGTGATCACTTAATGCAAAAATGTGTATTCCAAATTAATGATAAAGTCTTTACCTTGCTTGCTTGGTAGAGAAATCCTCAAAAATCCACTGGTTGCTGGAAGTCGCGATTTTGCTCTCTCTCTCTCTCTCACTCACTCTGACTCAAATGAATTTTTCTTTGAATTTCAGGTTTTATAGTGTCCAAAAAAATCGCGATTTTGTATGATTTCCACTATTCCTCACTCTTTCACTTGTTCAACTTCACTTACTCAATCTTAATGACCTCCTCTACACTTTCTTATCTCAAAGTACCCAAGTATGCTAGAAATTTCCAAAAATTTCCCTTTACAGGAAATCGCGATTTTGTGTAGAGAATCGTGTTTTTGAATACTTTTGATTTTATGCCAATTTGAGTAGTCTCTTCTTCTTAATTCCCTTCAATACCCTTTAACAATTTCAATTCAACCATCACTTGAAATGTTGCTCCAGAATCAACACTTTTTTCAGAAAATCGCGATTCTGTGCAGAGAATCGTGTTTTTTTTTATTTTCTGGTTTTTTGACCATTTTTTGTTTCCTTTTCCACTTTTCACAATCACTCTTGTCCACAACACCTCACTTCAACTTCGTAACAAGAAAAGAAATTTGTTTGATTGTTTTTGATGAATTTTATGAATTTGTTTGGTATTTTTGCCCTAAAAATAAAGGAGAACACTTTACTTAGGGTTTCTGGTTTTGGTGATCCACTGATCCCATGTTTCTTGATTGGTTATGAGTTTCTATGTCCTTAGCTATCACTAAAGTGCAAAAGAAAATCTCTCAAATGAAAATGTGTTATGGAAGGCAAACAATTTTTGCAAAGATAAACTCAATCACATCTTTCTTTTCAAAATGAAGGACAACTCAAGATTGATGCTTAGATTTGGTCAACAACTGAATCCTTTATACTTACATCTAGCTACTTTAACTGTCCTTTCCTTAGTATCACCATGTTATCCTCCCAAGATCACCCATGGTGCATAGTACTTGGGCAAAAAGAAATCTAGAAATGCAAGAATAGAATCAAGTTACCTCATCTTCAGCTTTCTTGGCTCAAATCTTCCATACACCTGCACTTTTACTTCAACAATATGATGAGCAACTATCAATTTACAAAGATTTCAGCACTTCCAATTCTACAAGATATCAATTGCTTTCTTTTTTCCCCAAAGACAAACAATGACATCTACCTATTCATGTGCACATTTCTTGATTGATGAGTTTTACCTTTTTCTTGTGTTGGTTACCATCATCAACAGAAGATCCAGCAAAGGTCCAACTTCAATGAAGTTCTTGGAATTTTCCCCGGCAATGGCGCCAAAAATGTTTGTTATTGACTTTGGAGTTGTCCTCTCCAATCATGAAGTACAAAAGAATCAACAAATCATCTTATTTTGTCAATCCTGGGAATATCCATAAGACCACAGCCCCTTCTAGATGATAGATTCATAGAAATAAGAGATTGATGGCTGGAATTTTGAGAAAATGAAAGTGAAGAGGAAATATCTAGGGTTTACCTTATCTAGAGCTAATCTTCATCATTTTCTATAATCTTTGTGTCTATTTCATGTTATTTTCTCATCAGAATACAAATATGAAATCAGAATTGGAAAATATCACCTGTATCACAGAGACGAGACAATCGCGATTCTGTATCAGTAGACGATTTTCACATTTCTGCATCATTCTTCAATCCTTCTTCACTCAATACATCAGTAATCATCTCTCTTCATACATCTTACTCAGCATTACACAAATGAAACTCACAAATCTCCATGATAAAGCAAGAAACAAGCTCTCACATTAAAGGAAACACACATAACAGAAGAAAACACGATTTCAGCAGAAACTCTCTCTTCTCTATTGATAGCATGTACAAATGACTAACCAACCTCTCCAAAATAGAGAAAATTGACTTATATACATTTTCAAGTGTCCTCTTTCACACTTGAATTTTGGTCCTTTCCTCTATTAATCTAAAAATATGCTATCTAAGAGTTTCCAAAAATTCTAGAAAAAATACATAAGATTCTATCCTACATAAGGAAGACTCTTCCTTATTTTTACAACAATTGCATAAATATTTCTACAAATTTCTATCATTTTACAATATTTTTCCTTCAAAAAAGATTTCCAAACATGCATCTTCCAATACTCCTCTATCTAGAACTGTGCTCGTAGGTCTAAGTATGCTTGGCATCTGATAACAAAATGCCCCTCACTCTCTACCTGTGTCTGGCATACTGGGCACCGCCTCCTCTCACAGGGGACTCCCCTGGAAAGACCCCTCTCAATCTCGAGTTGATGTGATGAAACCGGGAGCTTCCCAATGATGACTTGAAGGTGGTGGGGTAGGTATGTCTGCATGTATTTTGGAATCTCGATGAAGTCCTCGTCCGATATATGTAGAAAATGCTCATGGTAATAGAACATTTTCGGTGGCAATGTATCCCTAGGGCTCACCCATGTCCTCTCTATGTATGTATGCTATATCTCCTGGCAAATGACCCTATTCCTCTCCTGATGAGAGAGCGAGTAGGTGGGTGCCTGTAAGTCATACTATAGTGGTGGTAGCCTATCTATGTCAAGACCATGGTGAGCCAGCCAGTCTCGTGTCTATGCATACCATGAGGAGGTGTTGCCTGCTAATGCCATATCATGTGATGCCTGAAAAGCACGATAAGCAATGCGCTCTGTATCCATGCTCCGAAGTTTGTCTAATAGGCATACTGTCTCGAATAGTGCCTCAACTAGCATCGTTGGTGCACTGAGCTCAGTGAGCTCTGCACTAATGATATCATGTGGTACTGTAGGCTTGCTGCGGATAAGTCTGGCAATCATGAGGATCTGTTGCCTCTCCAATGCTGTCCATACTGATGTAGCTAATCTCGGCCCCCATATGGCTGACCCATACATGAGCGCTTGCATAACCAAAGTGTCGAAGAGCCACCCCTTTGTGCGGGGCTCTTGAAAATATGCCTCGTGGCACTGTCTCTCCATCAAAGCTAGTGCTGCATACCCACGTGTGATGCGGTCATGGGCTGCCTTAGACATAGAGAAGACCCCTGAAGCTTCTGTAAATGTCACTCCTAAGTAAACATATGATCCGATCTCCTCGATCTGTCCACCTGCTGCTATGAACAAACTATGTCTGCGTACTTGTGCTGATGTATGAAAGATCATGGCCTTGGTTTTACCAAGGTTCACAGATAACCCTATGTGTCTGCAAAAGTCATCTAGGCCATGTAGATGATGGTGTAGACCTTCTGCAGGGAGACTCTGAAACCAGTACAATATCATCAACATATAAAAGAATATGGATAGTGGACCCATGTACGTCAATGCCATTACCCCCCTGCTCCCGTATGAAGTCCACTATCTCATCAATGTAGAGACCAAAGAGGGTGGGTGAAAGAGGGCACCCTTGCTTCACCCCGATAGTGCTAGCAAGTGGATCAGATACCCCTCCTGGACATCTGACTCTACCAGATACTCTCCTATAAGGCGTAGATCCCCCATATCATCTCCTCTAGATCTCCGATATCAAGTAGTCGTCTGAAGAGTCGTTCCTTGGGAACCGTGTCAAATGCTTTGCGGAAGTCCACAAAGAAGCAATATAATCTCCTCTTCCTCACTCTTGCCTGGTCGATAAGGCATCTCAGGGTGAAGATGTGGTCGATGGTATACCCTTCCTCTCAGCGAGAGTACTCAACTCTGTCTCTAGTACTGCCCCATATAACTTGGCCAATATAGGGCCAATCATGATCGTCCGGTATGTAGCTTGATCCATAGTATCACCTGACTTATGAATGGGCACTATGGTGTGCTCAATCCATGAGTCAGGGAACCCTTCAACCAATGCACGGTTGAAGAGGTGGGCAATGAGCGGTGCGAGAGTTGTGCCTCCGTAGATGAGGTGCTCTGCCTATAAACCGAAATGGTCATGAGCCCTTCCATGTTGTAGGCGGGCAATAGCGCGTCCCACCATAGTGGGTGTGAAGAAGTAGAGGTGGTAGGACGTGAGCTCTGCCGCTTGGGAATGGGGGGTTGGTATGGGATCTCGTATAGGCTTCGTGCATAGCTATGCCAAGTGCTCGGGTCTCGGATTGGTGTCTGCTGCCTCCTCTCTCTCAAATGTTGCCACGCCACTACACTGTCTCGACTCAAGCGAATGGTAAATATCCCAGTACTGTCTCTCCTCTCGATCTCGCCGTTTGCGGCAAGTAAGGCTCTGCCTGCGACGTTGTTCCTGTGTGTGTAATATCCCCTCTATGCTCTAAAATCCGTAGGTGCTTTCGTAGCTCACGACAATCTGCATCATAACAACGGTTCTGGGGCATGGATCCTGTGCGTGGAGGGTGTATATGTGTGTGGTATGGGAAGCTGCGGAGAGCTCAGTCGTGTAGGATGGTGGTGATCTGTGATGTAAGAGTGTCCAAGGGTGAGAGTGGATCGAGGGAGAGTAGACGGGTGTGTAAATGGTGTGCATAAACGTGTGAGAGCTCACATCTATTAGAAGGCTAAAATCGACCTATGAGAGAGAATCAATGTACATAGTTTGTGTCTTTGATCAAACGGAAAGACAAAGCGTGCTGAAAATAAAAGTGATGAGAAACTAGGTAAAAAGAAAGCCAAAATCTCGAAAAACGTGAATGCGGAGAGTCTATGGGAGGGGGGAGGTATATGGAGTGCTATCTCTATGGCAGCCTATATGCAAGAGGGTGATACAAGTATGATCAACTAGTGCTCATATATGATGTAGTATGTGGTACATAGGTGGAGGTGGGGTTAGGGCTACTCGAATGATTGCAATGGGATCGGACATCATCTCGACCTATCTCTCCTTGGCTCGACGGTAACGGGCCTCTATATCTGCAATCTAATGACTGTGCAATCTCTGTGTCCGATATCCTCTGGTGCGGGGTCGTCTCTTAGCAGGAGAGGTCTCAGCCTATTTAAGAGTCACTCCTCTCCGAGTGACAGTAGGTGGGGGAGCCGGTGCATGTCATGGGGCAAAGAAGTCAGTGAGCTGTGTTTGTCTCCCGTTGATCGGAGCTGTAGTGGTGGGCTGGAGCAAGGCATCTCTGTGGCTCTGTATCTCTAGTAAGAATCGTCTAAGTGACGCTGATCTCTAGAGGTCATGATTTTATGAAGGGTAGGCTGTCCTCTGAATAGAGCCTCGTATCTGCTCCCGATATCATCATATACCTTGCATCGACATACAAAATGTTCCTCATCCTCTATCTCTACTCCACATATATGGTGAATCCTCTCCTCTCTGGGTGTTTGCTGCTCTGCCAACCTCAATCTCCCATCCGTATGATGAGGCCCTCGGCTGGCCAATCGCTACCCTCGAGCTATGAGGCATGTATGTGTCCATGTAGAGAGGTCTCTGGATGAACCCGTCAGCTAGAAAGTCCAAGAACGGGTCTCGATAGTATGACAATCTGGATCCAAGGCTGGAAGTGAACCACGTCTAACTAGTGTATAGCTGCCAAAGATCGTGTCTAAGCACAGTGTTCCTCTCAGTATGCGAGAGGTGAATGTGAGGAGAGTCTAGGTCATACTGGAAGGGTGGTAGTCTGTCCATATCCAATCAAACCATGCCCTAACCTGAGAATACCAAGCTCTCTCATATCCTGACTCAGAGGCCTGTGTCGTCATCTCAAATCCCTCTATGTGTGAGTCTATCTGCTTGGAGCTCCCTCATCCTCTTAATGAAGCATATAGTTTGGAGTAGTGCCTCATGTTATGGACAACTTGTATTTATCATCTTGTATATCTTCTATGCTATGTTGTAACTTTAATCATGGAATATAGTGAATATATTTGGAACTTTGCTCCTTACGTCTCTCTCATGTGCTAGAAATTCTCCATCTTATCTCTATTTTCTCTATGTTTCTTTATTGATTGTGGGCCTAAAATTCAACAATTGGTATCAGAGCAGAAAAATGTAGAGTACATAGAGAATATAGCCGCATGTAGGAAGATCAAATCTTCATGGCAATGGTTAAGTTGAGCTCCACCACATATTCAGCATTGGTCATTAAGTCATTAGCATATATTTTAGCAACAATAAAAGTGTAGACATGTTATTTATCTATTAATTTGCAATAATATTATTTGGTGGATTTGTTGGAACAACAATAAAAAACAACTTAAAGAGCATTGCTTCTTGTGTATATGTGAAAGTGATGTTCAACCACTAGAGATCAACATGTGGTGGAATTATATAGAGATCAACATGTGGTATACAACACTTGACTATTTGGAAAATATTTGAAGGAGAAAACCCAAACCCTCGTTTCTGGTCAAAGGTTAAAATCAGGTAAAGACAAAGATGCCATGTGTCATATTTCAATCGGAGAGATTATAAAATATCACAATTAACCTATAGACCATGAAAGAAAATGATAAATAAAGCCCATCCTCGAATTTACGTTGCGAATTTCGGGAAAGTGTTTTTTAGTGCTTTTTTGATGTGCTTTTTAGCTAGGGGCAAAAACTATATAAAGAATAGCTTATTATGGTGTAAAATAATTACTTCTTGGAGAGCTTGGCTAGAGTTTGGCTTTGGAGGGACTCCTCTTCACTTTGAGGGTTGAAGTTGTGCTTTCTTCATCATCTTCAAGGTGATCAGCATGTTGGAAAACCTTCACAAGAGGGTTGCAACTCCACATGAAAATTTCAGAAAATTGTAGATTCAAAGAAAGTCAACATAAGGTCAAAATTAGTCAAAGAGCTAGTAAAAAGTAATCAAAATCAAAAGGACAAAGTAGACACATAATTTGAAAGTACTCTTCAAGAGCAATCCAATGATATATAATACATTGCATTTTGAGTAGGTTTTGCGGTTCAAAACCCTAGCCCTAATTTTTTGGTCAAAAAGTCAACAGGATTTAAAAAGTCGATTCAACTAACAGATGGTGTGATCTAATAAGTCACATCCAAGGGTTGTGATTTAATGCAAGAAAAGCATAGGCAGAAGCTAATAAAAGCACATCCGGTTTTTTATGGAAATATTTAAAAAACATCCACCAAAGATCAACTTTATTTTTGGCTTCTTGTCTTTTGTTTTAAAATGGAAAATTGTAAGGCAATAAGAAACTATATAAAGACTAGAATAGAACACATTGATCATCACTTCTATAGAGAGCTAGGCTATGAGCTTGGGTGGAAGGTATTTCTTCTTATTCAACAAGGAGGAAAGAAGCTAGGGTTGAGGTTCTTCATGCTTCACAAGAAGGATAAAAGCTTGTAGCTTATCTATACTTGGAGCAGATCGTTTTCAACTCATGGGGATTGTGAAGTTATGAAGAAGAGCAAAAGCAACAACACTTAATCATGTAGGAGTAACTAACATTATTTCATGCACATTCTTACACTTCTTTGTAACATTCATGTACTTCATATTG
Organism: Ceratopteris richardii; assembly: GCA_020310875.1. Lineage (NCBI taxonomy): Eukaryota > Viridiplantae > Streptophyta > Polypodiopsida > Polypodiales > Pteridaceae > Ceratopteris > Ceratopteris richardii. The sequence continues at coordinate 11,626 of MU264472.1, forward strand.
ATATGTATGGCAAATATCTGGAGCTTTGCTTTCATCTCTCTATTGTCTTATCTATTCTCTTTCATGTCTCTATATTAGTTGTGGGCCTAAAAAATGAACACAACGGCTTATATGCACATCTATTTTTGATGGGAATACCTAAGCTTGGGGATTGTGGAGTTATGAGAAGTAGCAACAACATGATTTATAGCATCTTATAGGTGTCTCTTGTAACTTCATGTACTTCACACTAGTTATGTATGGAATATATGTGGAGCATGGCTCTGTTCTCTCTCTCTCTCTCTCATCTTGTCTATTCTCCATCTTGTCTCTATTTTCTCTCTATCTCAAAATTGATTGTTGGCGTGAAAGCTAAGAATTGGTATCCGAGCATGTGAAACTAGTGCACATTTAGAATAGTGCAACATGTTGAAAGATATAAGTCATATGAAAGAGACAAGTCATATGAAAGAGACAAACCAAGCTTAGTTCAATATTTAGCAGATGGGAGGAGGTGCTTCAATAGAGAAGACATTTTTTCCTCGATGATCATATGAACAAAGGGAAGTCAACTTCAAGAGGGCTCACATCAGTCCATGGTAATTGCACAAGCAATAAACAACAAAAATAGCAAGAAAACATGTTATACATGCTGCATATGGATATGTAGCAGATGGTATGCACAAAATGCAAGACTACTTACAAGACTGGAGAGCATTGCTTCATATGTAAAAAGTGAAGTGGTGTTCAAACCACCGGTCAACCTTCTAGTGCTCCTTGGGGTTTGTCACTCAACCATGGTCATGGGAGATGGCATGTTCAATTTGATGGTCATGCAGGAAGACTTATGTGAGCAAGGAGGGGAAACAAACCTACACTCAAAAACCTTATGGTGGATAGTGTTATATATATATATATATATATATATATATATATATATATATATATATATATATATATATATATATATATATATATATATATATATATATATATATATATATATATATATATATATATATATATATATATATATATATATATATGTGTGTGTGTGTGTGTGTGTGTGTGTGTTTGTATCATAGGTGTAGATGAGAGCATATGACTAAAATTTGACAAGCTTGGCCAACCGTAAGAGATGAGGAAGTATGTTTGAGTCTATATAGTATATACTATCCTTTATATGGCATCTCATGTATGTCTCTATCCTTCCAACTAGTACTTGGTTGAGAAGAGTAGGGATGAGTGAGTTCTCTTTGTGATGTGTGTTGGGGGAGGACTCATCATGATTCAAGGTCCTTGTGTACTGGTGGAAGCTTGCATGACATCACATGGAAGATCAAAATTATACATGTACCTACACAAACAACAAAATGTCAGCTAACAAAATACCTACCTTGCATATGCTCCTTGTATCATGTTAGGAGGGTATTGTTAGAAATAACAACTTTCCACAAGGGAGGTGCAAAAGATCTTAGAAAAAATTCAGAGAAGTCATAGTCAAAGTTGGTCAATTTTTATTGCATATTTACAAACTACTCTTCAAGAGCTATCCAAGCATATACAACACTTGACTATTTGGCAAAGATTTGAAGAAGAAAACCAAAACCCTAATTTTTGGTCAAAGGTCAAAATCAGGTAATAAACAGGTCAAAAGAGATGCTGTGTGTCATATAATTCGTGCCACGAATTCTGGGAAAGTGTTTTTTAGTGCTTTTTTGACGTGCTTTTCATCTGAGAACAAAAACTATATAAAGAGTAGCTTATTATCATACAAAATCATTACTTCTTGGAGAGCTTGCCTAGAGTTTGGCTTTGGAGGAACTTCTCTTCCCTTGGAGGGTTGAAGTTGTGCTTTCTTCATCATCTTCAAGGTGGGTAGAAGCTTATATGCACATCTATTTTTGAAGGGAATATCTCAGCTCTAGAGATTGTGGAGTTATGAGAAACAACAACAATATCATTCATTGCATCTTATAGATGCCTCTTGTAACTTCATGTACTTCACATTAGTTATCTATGGAATATATGTGGAGCATGGCTCCTTTATCTCTCTTGCCTTGTCCATTTTCTATCTTGTCTCCATTTTCTCTATGTTTCAATATTGATTGTGGACCTAAAAACAAATATTATAGTACTCATCAAGAGCTATCTAATGATATATAACTGTGACCATATGAGACCTAAATACTATCTAAAAATGAAACCCTAATTTTCTGATTTGTGCGTTTCATCAAGAGCTATCTAATGATATTTAACATGTGACCATATGAGACCTAAAAACTATCTTAAATTGAAACCCTAGCTTTCTGATTAGTTTGTTTCAAAGGCAAAAGACATGAAAATGAAAGAGCATCTCATGCTGATTATGAAAAGCTACATCGTGTTAGATAATTAGGTCATTATGCCCTTCAAATTGCCACCATTATTTTTATGTAAAAGAAAGCCAAAATTAGCGAAAAAGCTCCATGAAAATATGTGGGGAGGTTGTTTTGTGCTTTTTCCATAAAAAAACTTGCATGGGAGGCTATATGCTATGGGAAACCCATAAGGAGGCACACATACTATCACTTACACACTATCCAAGTGTTCTTGTAGGAGGTGCTCGTTAGGAGGTCCTCAAGCTATTTTTTGGTGATTCGCTGTTGCCCTCTTCTTTACACTCTCTCAAGAGTGTGTGCATGCTGATTTTTGTAAGTGGCTGCTATATTTTCTCTATCCTTCAACTCTTGCTGCTGTACCAGGTTTTCCTACCCACTACCTCAAGAGGAGAAGACTATGTGGCTTCTTATATGAGAGAAGAAACCCTAAATTCTGCTAGTTGTAGAATTTTGCTCTAATTACAGCAGACAGGCTGTTTTTCCAAAAACAGTCTTATTCTGCTTCATATTTACAACACACTTCACTATCACCTAACTCTTAGGCACACTTCTCTCCAATTTATGTAGGATCTATTATATTCAGCCTTTCATCCAAATATTGTATATTATACACGTTGTATAGTTATTATTTCATCAAGTAGATATTTTTTTAGAGTAGCATTTAGATACTTGTTTACATTCTCTTGTCTCTTGTCTAGTTTTGTAATCATTCATCTATCTTATTTGGTTCAAGGTATGTATGTGCTCTAGGTCTTAAGTGTTGGAAAGATCTTGTGATTATTTTTGTGCCTACTTCACCTCTCAAAAAAAAAGGTTACAAATGTATAAAATAAGTATATAATAAAATATAACAAGAAAAAAAAGAATAAAATTATTAATTATAAAGATAATCACATAAATATGAGAAAATATATGTAACAAATAAAAGAATAATATACATTAGATACATATAAAAATTAAATATACACTTCTCATAATACTTATTCAATGGCTTTGAGTTTTAATTTTGATCAGGTCTGTCCTTCAACCTCTTCTTCAAATCTTGTTCCGTATCTTGTTTATAGTATGGAAGAGAAAGGTTCAAATTCTTTGTAAGAGTAGATCTATCAATAAGAAAACTCCTATGTTATGGCGTAGATACCAAAACTTTTCTCAACCATCCAATCTTCTCGACATACAGAGATTTGGGTTCCACATAGTAATATTAATGTTTCAGTTTCCTCGCCCCCATAGGTTCCTTAGTTCTTGCTATAGGTTAGACTCTTGTGATGAGGATTTCCCATCATCATCTTCTAATGAACATTTGTTTAGCTTTTTGGATGATCAATCTCTTAAGTTTAGTGATTTTAAAAGAAGATTAATTTTCTTGGGTAGAATTATGCAAGAGGGATCTTTTTCGTTCAAAATCTTTGAAAAGTATAACAAAAGAGTCCTCTTTAAACTTCTATATATCTTGAAAATTTTTGTCATGAGGATTTAAGTCTTAGAAAATCCCATAGTTTTCAACTTCGAATTCTCATATCCAAATTTCTAAAATCCTCTTGTGTTTCTTATAATCCTTTGATTTCAAAAAGAGTTTTATTGATTACTATCTTTACTTCTCCAGAAATAGATAAAGTTGGTTTGAACTCTATTTTGAAATCAAAAGAAGTGATAAAATCTCTTCCTTCTTATGTTAGAAAGCTTTGGGTCCATCCTTTGGTTACATACAAATATTTGAAAACTTTGGGTCACAAAGCTTTCAATTACAATGATATTGGAAGAAATATGAAAGAGCAAGATAGATTGTCAATTTCTAGAAGATCTTGTTGTTGCAATAATGGTTCCTTTTCCTCCTTCGTAAACAAGGATTTGGGTCATATAGTTTCTGCCGATTGTTCTATTCTTCCTACTAGTAGTTTAGAAAGAACTTTTGTCTAGAGGAACAAAATATAGACTTCATACCTCTAAGGATGCTTGCATCCGTAAAGATATAGAACATGGCATTGATAATTTCATTCTAAAATTTGAAGAATCTATAGATATTCGTGGATTTTTTACACATTGGAAATTAGTAGTAATGAAGAAAGTTTCTACGAAGGTTGATTTAGCTTTAGAGAGGAATTCCCCTTCATTAGATAGCTTATCCATAAGTGATTTGACTTCACTAAAAAAATTTCATAAAAACTTTGTGATTTCTTATGCGGATAAATGTCCTAGTAATTTTGTTTTTACTTGTAAAAAGTTTTATGTAGAATGCCTTATGAAAGAAACTCACTTCTTTACATATCAGTTTTGCAATGTTTCTTCGGGAGAAGTTATTTCAAGTCATCAAGATTTTCGTAAATCTTATGGTTTCAAATTGTATCAAAGTTTACCGTTTTTATGTACAGTTTGGAAATTTCCATAAGAACCCCATCAAACCGAGATTTATAGCTGCATCTTGTAATACTTCTCTCATGGACGTTTCCAAATGGTTAAGCAATTGTTTTAAAGCCATTTTACCTACTATTCATGATATTTGGAAGTAATTACTCGAAGATGCTAATGTGTCAACTTCCTCTAGTTGGATCTTAGATAATTCACTAGGTGTTATTCTTATAATAAAGTCTCTCAACTCCTCAAGAACTCTAGAAGAAAAATTTGTTCCTTTGGGGCTTCAAACTTTTGACTTCACCACTTTGTATACAAAGTTAGATTTGAATGATTTAAAACATAGGATTTTTTCTTTAGTTAGGAAAGTTTTCTCTATTAAATTCACTAAAGATAGATGTAAGGCTCTTTTGGTAGAAAAGTCTCCATTGCATTTTGATTATTTATGGTTGAAATCAAAGTCTCTAGATATAGATAGTAGAAAGAAAGGTTACACTAGAATAGTAGATGAAACTGACATTCTTCTTCGGTTAGATTTTCTTTTAGAAAACTTGTATATTTCAGTTGGTGATACTTTATTCAAACAATGTATTGGAATTCCTATGGGTACAAATTGTGTTGTCTTTCTTGCTAATTTTTATCTTTTTACTTATGAATTTGAATTTATGGAAAGGCTTGTTTTAGCTAATACTTGTCCTATCATTATACACAAGCTTTCTAGTATTAGACACTTTGTAGATGATGTTGGAGTTAGACGTCTGCGGAAGCACGCGAACAACACAAGGAAGAAGAAGAAGCTTGGAGCACAACACACAATTGAATGTATTACCACTAGAATGTACAAAGATAAGTAGACCATTAGGGCAATAGACGTATATACAAGCCGGGGGGAAAAAACCTCCTAAAGAGGGAAAATAGTGCCCCGGCGGTCCTAGTGTGTTCAGACATATCACTATCTAAATATATCAACAAATCCCCCTTGTGAGTGATGTGGTGAACAAGGAGACGATACTCATGTATAAGGAAGTATCAAGCTATGTGGAAATCGCTCCACAAAAGGAAATAAGCCCAAAGCTTTGCGGAAAGCTTCAAACTTCTCCCTAGGTAGAGCCTTCGCGAAAAGGTATGCAATGTTCTCCTCTGTGGGCACATATGCCAAGCTGATCTCCCCAGCAGAGAACTCCCTGACATAATGATAATGCACCTCACTATGCTTAGTGCGAGCATGGAACATAGGGTTCCTCGCAATTGCCAATGCACTTTGACTGTCAGTGAAGATGGTGGTGGTTGAAGACAGACCAACACCCAAATCAGCCATAAGGCATGCGTATGAGCCACACACACTCAACAGTCGCGGTGAAAGCTTCCCTATACTCAGCCTCAAAACTGGAAGTGGCCACAATAGGCTGCTTCTTGCTCAACCAAGATATACATGAGCTACCAAGCATGAAGCAAAAGCCACTAGTGGACACACGAGTGTCATAGCAACCAGCCCGATCAGAGTCAAACAAAGCATGCAAATCTGGCGGTAGTGATCCCCCCTTGGGATAAAACAACCCAAGTAGCCGAGTACCACTCAAGTAGGGGAAGATGCGCTTAACTGCCTGCCAATGCTCGACTCGTGGGCAATGCATAAACCTGCTCATCTGTTAGACAACAAACTGAATATCTGGCCGAGTAATGCATAAGTAAATCAAGCATCTAACAGCCTGTTGATAGAGAACAACATCAAATGCATCTCCAACATCATGAAGACTCAATCGTAAACCTGTCTCCATAGGAGTGGCAATAGGTTTACAGTCTTCAAGGCCAAAGCGCTGCAATAATGTGTAAATATATTTCGTTTGACACAAAGCCATTCAACCATCAATGTGCATAAACTGAATGCCCAAATAATGATGCAAATGCCCCAAATTAGACATCTCAAATGAGGCATGTAAATCAGCCTTGAAATCAGCAATATGCTTCTCATGAGGACCAGTGAGCAGCATGTCATCAACATACACCACAATGATTGGAAGTACATCATTAGCACGCTTGACATATAAGGTGCTTTTAGTTGGACTGTTCTCAAAACCATGTGCAATCAGATAAGCATGTATCTTTTCATACCAAGCACGTGGTGCTTGCTTTAAACCATATAATGCCTTCTTTAAACTGCACACTTGGTTTTCATGCCCTTTCTACACAAAGCCACGGAGCTAAAAAACATACACTTCTTCATGCAAGTCACCATTCTGAAATGTTGTTTTAATGTCCAACCGATGTACATTCCAACCATGATGAACTGCAAGTGCATAGATGCTACGAACAGTAGTCGTTCGACAAGTAGGAGCAAAGGTTTCATCAAAATCAATGCCTCTTTCCTGTGCATAACCCTTTGCAACAAGCCTAGCCTCATACCTGTCAACTACGCCTTCAGCTTGTATACCCACTTAGTGCCAATGGCCTTCTTGCCAGGAGGAAAGCCACATAAAGACCAGGTACCATTTTTCATGATAGCATCGTATTCAGATTGCATTGCAGCCATCCAATGTTCAGAATTTTGTTCTTCATCAAACGAAACAGGTTCAGTCTGATCACAAAGACTAGAGGCAGCCATAGCATAGCAATCTGATGCAAAGGAGGCACTATGCGAGCTTGACCGAGTATGATATGATAGAGGTGCATCTAATTTGCTGTCATGCGAGGTCTCCATTAGCCATTTTGGCATAGTTTTTGCCTGCTCAATATATGCATGTAAATCTTCATCAGAAATGGAATAATCTGCATCATCACATGAAACGTGCAAAGGCTGAGAAGCTGCCTCATTAGGACCAACACTAGACTGTCCACCTGTAAAAAGAGGAAGCAAAGTATCATACATGTCTTTGGAGCTAACAGATGTCTCCTTAGTACATGAAAGCAATGGCTGAATAGCATCTTCCACAAAAATATCATCATGGCTAACCAAAATACGTTTAGTCTGTGGATGATACAAACGTATCCTTTACTTTTAGAACTGTAACCAACAAAAATACATTTTACTGCCTTATCATCCAATTTTTTGCGATGTTGTTCAGACACTAATGCATATGCAAGATAACCAAAAATACGCAGATTAGCAACAAATGGCTTGCGATCATGCCAAGCCTCATATGGAGTGATAGATTGCAGTGCTTTAGTGGGACACCTGTTAAATACATATGCTGCACACATGACAACCTCAAGTCAAAAAGTATGTGGTAAAGCCTGACTCTTGACCATACACCTTGCCATCTCCATGAGTGACCTGTTCTTCTGTTCAATAACTCCATTATGTTGAGGTGTATATGGCACTGTACACTCGTGTTTTATCCCACGTTCAGTCAGAAATGCATTAAAATCAGAAGACATATATTCCTCCCTTCGATCAGAACGGAGGGTGCTCATTTTACATGCCGACAGATTTTCAGCCAAAACCAAAAACTGTTTGAAGCACATGAACACTTCAGACTTTGCTTTCAATGGATATACCCATGCATGCCTGGAAAAATCATCAATGAAAGTCACGAAGTAAACATAATTTCCAAAAGAAGGTGTCTGCAGAGGGCCACAGACATCACTATGTACAAGCTGCAATTTTTGAGTAGCCCGAACTGAACCATCTTTTGGAAATGAGGAACGTTGCATTTTGCCCAAAATACAACCTACAACAAACATGTTTTCCATGTGCCTTAAGTTTGGGCAAAGAGGACACCATTTCAGATTTCTGCAGGCGTAACAAACTAGCAAAATTCAGATGACCAAAGCGTGGATGCCAAAGCTTTGCATGCAAAAGCTTTGCATCTGACATAGCCTGAGAATCATGTACTGCACATGCCGAATCATTCACAGATCTTTCATAGTCTATGAGCTTATACAGCCCACGACATAAAATGCAAGAAGCAATAATCACATCACCATTTGAGAGATCATGAACTTTACACCTGTCATCAACAAATTTCGCAACCAAGCCAATCTTGACTAAAGCTGAAACTGATAACAGATTCTTCTTGATCCCGGGCACGAATAAAGCATCTGACAAAGTGAAAGAACTACCATAAAAAATAGTCAAAATGATCTTACAAACTCCCATGACAGGATAAGAGGAGTTGTTGGCACATGTGATAGTATACCTTGTAGAGCCAAGCTCGAGTGAAGTGAAGAAACTGCGCTCCGAGGTGATATGTTTGGTCACCCCACTATCAAAGTACTAAACATCTAAGTCTACTACAGACATGCACTGCTCATGAGAAGATGGGTCAAAACTGTAAACAGTAGTAAACGCCCATTCTTCTTCCTGCACAAGATTAGCAAACTCTGTTTTTGGTGTAGAGGCCTCTGCGAGAACCATTCCAGCCGCTTTCTTCTTTGCCTCTTTAGCAGCTAGTTTTGAACAGTTCTTTATGATATGATCATTTCCTTTATAGTACTTGCAAAACAATTTCTGTTTTTTTGATTTCTTTTCATCTTTGTCCTCCCTCTTGGATTGTGCAGAATGAGCAGATTTCTTCTTATTAGTTGAAGAGCTCTATTTTCCTTTGCCCTTTTGACTAGCCAGGAAAGCTTGATCTGCAATATGCATAATAGACTTGTTCTGCTTGGATTGATCTTCCTATAACAGAACAGAGACTAACTCCTAAAATGACAAGGCACTTGGATTGCCTTTCATCATCAACCGAAGAGTAGGAGCAAAACTCTGATATGAATTAGAAAGACCATTCCGAACGGTCTGGACAAGTGAGCTATCTGGTATAACCTCATCAACAGAAATCAACTGTTCCTTCAAGTCTTTGATCTTTGTTAGAAAACTATCCATAGAATCACCTTCGTTCATGTGCTCACTCTCCAACTGTTTTGGGAGGTAAGCAACACGAGCCTCTTTCCTAGCTTGGTACAATGTGGTAAGTGTATCCCAAGCATCCTTATCTGTTCTGCAAGAGCATATGTGAGGAACAATGGCACGTTTGACAGACAAAGCTATCAATGCATGTGCCTAGGTATCTCTGCCATCCCAACGAATTTGCTCTTCTGTAGGTGCAGCAGAAACCGCAACACGAATAGGAATATGCAGAATATCATCATCTTCAACACCTTTTGCATCAGTTTCCGTACCTGCAGTTGTAACAGTTGCAGGTGTGATAGGACGTTTTTCAACACCCTGCACAATGTTCCACAGTCCTTTTGCAACCAATACATGTCGAATCATATAAGCTCATAATGGGTAGTTGGTACCAACTTATCCTCAAAAGCAAACATACGGAATACATCACTGCTTTCAGCCTTGGTCGGTGACTAAAATACCTTGATGTAGAAAATTGACTCTATCTCAAAAAGTTGAACAGAATTGCCCAGATGAATTTTGCTAGACTTGTAGCAGACTTCGAGACGCTTATACTGGCGAACTGAAACTAGCATATATCTTTGGCACAAAAAGACAAAATAGCCTGCACAAGCGCTGCGATAGTGCGTTCAGAGGCTGAAACAAGCTCAGATCGCGATTTCGGCACCACAAAGCGAAGCCGTTTTGATCTCGAAAATATGCTGAGTATGCTCACCAAAATTTATGCGATTCTGAGACTGCAACCGGAGAGGTGTAGATGATGCCCTAGATGAAGCGGCGACCTCCTCTGATACCAATTGTTGGAGTTAGACGTCTGCGGAAGCACGTGAATAGCACAAGGAAGAAGAAGAAGCTTGGAGCACAACACACAATATTGAATGTATTACCACTAGTATGTACAAAGATAAGTAGCCCCTTAGGGCAATAGGCGTATATACAAGTTGGGGAAAAAAACTCCTAAAGAGGGAAAAAAGTGCCCCGGCAGTCCTAATGTATTTACACACATCACTACCTAAATATATCAATAGATGATCTGTATGTTCTTGATTTTAGTTCTTTTCAAGATTTTATGTATTTATACAATGATGCTTTTGGTGGTGGTATTTATCCCAAAGCTTTTTGTGAGCTGAATTGTACTTCACATGGTGATTCTTGTGCTTTCCTAGATCTAAAAATATTTCAATCTCCTTTTGGTTTAGAAGTAGAAATTTATGATAAAAGATTAGAATCGGAATTTGCTAGCATTAACATGATACGAATGCCTCATGTTGATTCAAATATTTCTCATTTAGCAAAGTATGGCATTGTTTGCTCTCAATTGTTTAGATTTTCTCGTTTAGGTTCAAGCTTGTCTTCATTTGGAGTTCAATGTTGTCAAGTAATCTCTTTGCTTGTTCAAAAAGGGTATTTATTCAAGAAAGTTTCAAAGAAGGTAAGGACTTTCTTACTTCGTAACAAGTTCATTTATGGTTCTTCTTCTTTTCATGTGCTCAAATTAATCATTAGTAAATTCAATAGAAAAGGGGAACTTTATATCGGTTAATGATAAGGTATTTTGGGGGGTTCTTTCACTCTTTATTTATAGCTTTATTTTAGTCTTTTTTTTCTTTTATCATTATTATTATTTTATCTATTTCTTTATTTTTTTAAATTATTTTTTAATATATTAATTTTTCTTATTATTTTTAAATTTATTTTAATTATTTAATTATATATATATATATTATTTATTTATTTATTTATTTATATATATATCTATATATTTATTAATTTTAATTTTTATAATTCTTATTTTAATTCCGTTCTTATTATTTGTTTGTTTTTTGTGCAAGACTTTATCATGGCTTAGTTTGTCCTTCACTTCCGGAAGTGATAGAAACTCAGTTCGTTGACTTTGTTAGAGATCTTGATTTAGAAAGTCTCTTTGTTAAAGTCTGCACCTACTCTAGGGCACTGATGACGTGAGTAGGGATGTCATAGCTATTTGTCAAAGCTATGCATGATAAAGTTTAATTCTGATCTTGTTTAGGACAGACATAGAAGTTGACGATGCACTTATTGTTTTGTTTGTTTTTGTTTAATTTGCAATATATATATATATATATATATATATATATATATATATATATATATATATATATATATTTTAATGTAATTATTATTATTATTATTATTTATTTTCTTTTATAATTTTATTTTTTAAATATTATTTATTTATTTTATTTTTATATTTATATATTATTTATTTTATTTTTATTTTTATATATTATTTATTTTATTTTTATTTATTAATTTTTAAAATTATTATTATTATTATTATTTTTTCATTTTTCCTTAATTGTTTATTTTTTTGTGTGTCTCAGTTTGTATTGATTTTCTTTCTTGTTTGTATTTTTCATGTCTTATATTGATCTTAAGTCTCTTGCTTTTGTTTGTTGTTTTTTCCAATGTGTATGTGTTTTGTGTTCTCTATCTTGAGTTCGTAAGTTTGGATATCTCCTAACTTATGAAGGTATATATAAAACATAATAATACATATCCTAGTGGAGGTTGAAAAACATACAAAAATACATAAAACACAAATACATGAACACATAAAACATCACAACGCAAAAACAAACACATACATATGCATGAAGAGAGATGACGAAGAAGATTTGCACAAATTGCTTTTCATAATAATCATATGACCAAAAGAAAAAAAGAAATCCTAATTTTAGGGTTTAAGAAAGGCGCCATTGAAAATGTCCACAAAATTACTTGAGTAGTATTTTTTTAAAACGTCACTGCAAAATTTTTCAGTATTGGTAAAACAATAAAAACCCTGACTTTTATGAAACCTTAATGCTCTTAGTGAATGCATGTTGGGAATCATTTCAAGCAGATTCTGGTGAGCATTTGTTCCAACATTAGGATCACGATGTGTGATGCTTTCGACACATTGCTTATAGTAGATTCCATACTGTCATGCTGCATGGTGTTCACTAGAATCATCTGTTTCAAGCGATTTAGAAAGCCGTTTCACCTTGCTTCCGCATTCTCGTTGCCCTGTGGTAACCATTTTAAAGATTAGGAGAAAAGAAGTTGCTTTAGATTTCATTCCTGTTACCATCAGATCTCACTGCCCGTGCTCTTTCTTTATGAAGGTGGTAACCCCTGGGGACTTCACTCATGGTTGACATGATGAATATTCATTTGGGATGCTGATGACATGCCTCCATGATCCATCTTTCCATGTATCTTAGTATCCCCTCACCCTTTTCTTCCGAATCCAAATGAACATTAGTCATTACCTTCCAGAATCTTAATATTTAACTGATGACATGTTGAAGATACTTGTTATATGATTAAAAATCTCAACATGTTCATGACCATGCCTTGGGTCTTTATACCGTTATTATTACTTTTCAGGGAATGTGACAACTGGGATTTATGAAGAGGATTGTGAATTCGCAGATCCTGCAGGTTCATTCAAAAGCCTCCAGCGCTTCAAGAATAACTGCAGCAACTTTGGGTCTTTATTAGAGAGATCAGATGTGAAGCTTATGAAGTCTGAAGAACAAGAAGTAACCTATTTCCTGGGGCATTGACTGTTGTGATTTTATTCATCACTCTGTGTCCTTTTTGTCTCTTTTTCTTCTTTGGGAATTCATTGAAAATGATTTGCAGGAAAAGTTTGTTGCATATTGGCGTTTCAGTTGTGTGCTGAAGTTTCCCTGGAGACCAATTTTATCTTGTGAGCAATTTAAATACACTGAAAATTCTTTGAGCCCGAATTTGAAGAACTTAGTGGGTTGTGCTCTCCTAATCATGTTAAATT
>MU264473.1:0-26138 GCA_020310875.1 Ceratopteris richardii
TTTTCATTTATTTCACTACAAATAAAATTAAATGGTTGATCTATTCTCTCATAAAGATGCGCACACATAATATAAAACATGCATGATTTTAGATTATGAGGGAACACAAATTTAACCAGCACGCATTTGAGTCCAAAGGGAATGCAACACACTATTCAACATGTAACAACATGCAGAAGGGAGGGCAAATTCGGTGGATGTCTCAATGCTAATATATATGAGCACTCAAGGCTCAGGGGTTCAATACTACATTCTAGTGTTATGGAATGAGCAGAGCCTCAATAGTACATTGTTCGAAATGTATGGCTACTTCTCCTCAATAAGGATCTATGATTACTTTTGTTTGTATTCAAGCTCAGGAACTGTCACAATTGGACACTTGAATGCTAGATGGATACGACACTTCCTCCTTGGTGAATTAATAAATGGGTATCCATTATGCCATTACATATAGATACTGCGCTCTATCTACATATATGAAGGCACTTATGGCTTTGTTTGCACGTGCAAATGTTGGAGTTCAAAAATTGAAGAAGCACATGAAACCCACAATGAAAAATAAGGTGCTTGAGAGCAACACAACATAGAATGTATTACCAAGTGAATGTACAAGATAAGTGGCCCGTGAGAGTTATAGTGTATATACAAATTGAGGGAGAAAACTCCTAAAGAGGGAAAAGATTTACCCTCGTAGTCCTAAGTGTGCTCACACACATCATACTCAAATATATAAAAAAATCCCCCCTAGGCATGATATGATGAAAAAGGAGTAGTTACTCAGGTGTAAACAAGTGCTTAGCTACATTGAAAGAAATCAATCCACTAAAGGAATTGATACCTTATCATTGTGAAAAGCTTCAAACTTCTCCCTAGGTAGAGAATTTTGAAAAGGTTTGCACCATTATCCTATGTGTTCACATAAGCCAAATTGACTCCCCAAGAGAGTATCTCTCTCTAACATAATGATACTACACCTCAATGTGCTTTGTGGGCGCATGGAACATAAGGTTTCTAGCAAATGCCAATGTGCTTTGACAGTCAGTAAAGATGGTGGTAGTAAGACTAACCAATACCCAACCAAGCATGTGGTGCTTGCTTCAAACTATATAATGCCTTTTTCAACTTGCACACTATTGTTTCATGCCCTTTCCATACAAAACCACAGGGCTGAAATACATGCACTTCTTCATGTAAGTCACCATTCAAAAATGAAATTTTAATGTCCAAATGATATACATTCCAACCATGATGAGCTCAAAGTGCACAAGATTATGATTCAGTATGTTGGAGAAAAGGGCTCATCAAAATCAATGCCTCTCTCTTGACCATAACCTTTTCAATAAGCCTAGCCTTATACCTATCAACACTTCCATCAGGCTTATGCTTGAGTTTGTATACCCATTTAGTGCCAATGGCCTTTTTGTCTAGAGGCAAATCACATAAAAACCAAGTACCATTATTCATAATAGCATCATATTTTGATTGCATAGGAGACATCCAATTTTTTGAATTTTGTGCTTCACCAAAAGAAATAGGCTCAATCTCATAAAAAAGACTAGAGGCAGCCATTGCATAACAATCTGATGGAAAACAAGCACTATGAGAGCCTGAACGAGTATGATATGACAAAGGTGATTCTAATTTCCTATCTTGTAGGGTTTTCACCAACCATTTGGTTATAGTTTTTTCCTCGTTCATATCAACCCTCTCATCAACAAGTGAATCATGTACATATGCATAATAAATGGAATGATCTTCATCATCGTGTCAAAGATGTAAATGTTGAGAAATTACCTCATTTCGACTAGCACTTAATTATTGACCTGTACAAAGAGGCAAAAAAGTTTCATACACATATTTGGAGCTGATTGATGTCTCCTTAGTATATGAAATTAGTGGATGAACTTCATTCTCCACAAAAACAAAATCATGACTAACCAGCTTGCAATTAGTTTGTGGATGATACATACGGTATGCTTTGCTTTTAAAAGTATAGCCAACAAAAACACATTTTACTGCTCTATCATCCAATTTTCTATGTTGTTGGTCAAGCACTAATGCATATGTGAGACAAGCAAAGACACATAGATGAGCAATAGATGGTTTACGAGTATGCAAGCCTCATATGGAGTGATAGATGGGAGTGCTTTGGTGGGACACTTGTTAAGTATATATATTGCACACATAACAATCTCAAGCAAAAAGGTATGTGGTAACATGAATTTTGCCCCATACACCTCACTATCTCCATGAGAGACCTACTTTTTCTTTCAACAAATCCATTTTTTTGAGGTGTATACATCACTATAAACTGAAGATTTATCCCACATTCAATTAGAAATGCATTTAAATTAGAAGAAACTTCTTCCCTCCCTCAATCAGAATGGAGGGTTCCCATTTAACAGGTGGGCAAATTTTTCAGCCGAAACAAAAACCGTTTGGAGCACATAAACACTTTGGAGCTTGTTTTCAATGGATAGACCTATGCATGCCATGAAAAATCATCAATAAAACTCACAAAGTAAAGGTAACTCTCAAAAGAAGGTGTTTGCATAGGACCATAGATGTCACTATGAACAAGCTTGAATTGAACCATCTTTTGGGAAGGAGGAACACTGCATTTTGCCCAGAGTAGAACCTTCCTACATGTTTACGAGATGCCTCAATTTTGGGCAGAGAGGATACCATTTTAGATTTCTATAGTCGTAGCAAACTAGCCAAATTTAGAGGACCAAAGTGTGCATGCCTAAGCTTTGCATATGAGATGGCCTAAGAATCTTGAACTTCACATGCTAGATTTGAGATATTTGCATTTTGTATGAGCTTATACAGCCACAACATAATGTCAGAATCAATATTAACACTGTACCATTTGACAGACCATGAGTTGTACATCTATCATCAACAATTTGACAACGAAAATGACCTTGGATAATGGTTAAACTAAATATAACATATGAGGGGCATACTGATGTTATCCATACTGATTGTCACCTCGATGTTGGTATGATCATTGGAAATGCCTGGAAAAATCATGTTAGGGACACCGATGGTCACTTGATTGTAGGTATAGCTGTTTAAAATTGATCGTCGGTATACATGCCAATCGCTAGGATAGGCATCAATATAGGCACTTGTATAGGTGTCGGTATAGGTGTGGGTATAGACGTTAGTATAGGCATTGGTATATGCATCGATATAAGTGTCAGTAAGTTCTATAAATTTAACGACGCTCTACGACATATGGATGCCTATACCAACGACATCTTTTAACATAATGGGACCTGAGAGCAAAAATTTGACATTTTGCATGTTTTTTTGAGTAGTGCTACTTTCCACTTTATGCATCATCATGTTTGTCTTGTGCACACACACAAGATCTCTCACTACACACACTCTCTCTCTAGATCGTGCATCTTCGTAAGTGATACTCTTTCACCCTTTCTCTTTCTCTATGTTTTCTCTTTTCTAGTTTCTCTTCTCTTTGGTTTCACGAGATCTTTTTGGCATTGGTTCTTTGAAATTTGATGAAAGATGATGTTGATTGGAATTTGACAATAGCGATTAAAAAACTACATCAATTTAAGTGATTGTTGTTTCCTATACTGATAGAGAGTGAGAAAGAGAGAGATCAAGAGAGAGAGAGAGATGAAAGAGAGAGAAAGAGAGAGATCTGGAGAGATGAAAGAGAGAGATAAAGAGAGAGAGAGAGGGAAAAAGAGGGAGAGAGAGAGAGAGAGCAAGAGATAAAGATAGATGAAAGAGAGGGAAACAGAAAGATAGAGGTACATACACACACACATAGATGTAAATGATTGTTTTGTTCTTTATTAGAAATAGAGATAGAGAGAGCGAGAGAGAGAGAGAGAGAGATGAAAGAGAGAGAGAGATAAGGAGAGAGAGAGAGGTAGGGATACCTACACACACACATTTATATACGCACATGCATATGCATACATAAATACACACACATATACACATATGCATACATACATTCATACACATATATACACACATACATATACATATACATACACATACGTATGCATACATACATTCACACACATATGTACACACACATACATACACATATACATACACATACATATGCATATATTACATACACTCTCACATGCATACATATACATGCATGCATATACATACAAATACATACACATGCATATGCATGCATGAATATACACATATACATACACACATACATACACACATACATATACACACACACTCACATATATACGTACACACTCACACCTACACACACACACACATACATATTACATACACACATGCATATACATATACACACACAAATATGCATACTTACATGCATATGCATACATACATACACACATATGCATGCATACATATATATATATATACATGTACACACACATATACATACATATACACACATAATACATATACACATGCATACACACATATACATGTTTTAGGCTTAGGTCTTTAGGATTAGGGTTTTTAGGTTGTTTACACATGCATACACACATATACACACATAATAGATATACAAACATAATACATATACACATACATATATATATATATACATATGCATACATACATACACATGCTTTAGGTCTGAGCTTTAGGATTAGGGTTTTAGGCTTTTTACACATGCATACACACACATAAACATATACACACATAATACATATACACATACAATGTATATACACATGCATACACACATACACATGTTTTATTTCTAGGTCTTTAGGATTAGGAGTTTAGGCTTTTTTCACGTGCATACACACATATACACATATATAAACATAATATATATGCACATACACATGTATAAACACATGCATACACACATATACATGTTTTAAGTATAGGTCATTAGGATTAAGTAGTTCGCGTTTTTACACATGCATACACATATATATGCATATACACATATAATAAATATACACATACACATGTATATACACATACACACATATACATGTTTTAGGTCTAGGTCCTTATGACTAGGGTTTTAGGCTTTTTACACATGCATACATACATATACACATATGCACACATAATACATATACACATACACATATATACACACATGCATACACACATATACATGTTTTATGTCTAGGTCTTTAGGAGAAGGGTTCTAGGGTCTAGGTCCTTAGGATTAGGCTTATATGCTTTTCACACATGCATACACACATATACACACATAATACATATACACATACACATATATACACATGCATATACACATACACATGTTTTAGGTGTAGGTCTTTAAGAATAGGGTCCTAGGCTTTTTACACATGCATACACACACACACACACACACATACATATATATATATATATATATATATATATATATATATATATATATATATATATATATATATATATATATATATATATATATATATATATATATATACATAATACATATACACATACACATGTATATACACATGCCTACACATATATACATGTTTTAGGTCTAGATCATTAGGATTAGGGTTTTAGGGGTTTTACACATGCATACATACATATATATACACATATACACACATAATACATATACACATAGACATGTATATACACATGCGTACACACATATACATGTTTTAGGTCTGGGTCTTTAGGATTAGGGTTTTAGGCTTTTACACATGCATGCACACATATACATATATAAACACAATACATTTTCACATACACATATATATACACATGCATACACACATATAAATTTTTTAACCCTTTGTCTTTAGAATTAGGGCTTTAGTCTTTTTACACATGCATATACACATATACACACATAATACATATACACAAACACATGTATATATGCATGCAGACACAAATATACATGTTTTAGGTCTAGGTCTTATAAGGGTTTTAAGCTTCTTACACATGCATACACACATATAGATGTTTTAGGCCTAGGTTGTTAGGATTAAGGTTTTAGGGTTTTTACACATGCATACACATATGTACACATATACACAATATATAATACATATACATATACACATGTATATACACATGCATACACATATACATGTTTTAGGTCTAGGTCTTTAGGATTGGGGTTTTAGAGTTTTTACACATGCATACACATATATACACATATAAACACATATACATATATATAGAGAACATACATATACACATACAGATATATGTACACACATACATGCTTTAGATCTAGGTCTTAAGGACTAGGTTTTTAGGTATTTTTACATCGATACAATAAAAATAAATATATATAATTAAATATATATAAAATAGGTCTTTAAGATTTTTAGGTTTTTTACATATATATAATCATGTATATAAAAAAGAGGGTTTTGGGGTTTTCTGATTAAACTATATATATATATATATATATATAATATATATATATATATATATATATATATATATATATATATATATATATATATATATATATAGTATATATATATATATATATATATATATATATAGTTTAATCAGAAAACCCCAAAACCCTCTTTTTTATATACATATATATAATCATGTATATAAAAAATAGGGTTTTGGGGTTTTTTTATTAAACTATATATATATATATATATATATATATATATATATATATATATATATATATATATATATAGTTTAATCAAAAAACCCCAAAACCCTATTTTTTATATACATATATATAATCATGTATAAAAAATAGGGTTTTAGGGTTTTTTTATTAAACTATATATATATATATATATATATATATATATATATATATATATATATATATATAAGAAAGAAAAATTAAGAGAAAAATTAAGGAAAAAAGTAGATTTATAAATAAATATATTAAAAATAGGATTTTAGTATAGATAAATAAATTAAATTAAAAATATATAATTAAATATATAAAAAATATGATTTTAGGTTTAATATTAATATATATATATATATATATATATATATATATATTAGGAAAAATTTTAATGTTTAATCAAATATAGAAAACATAGGATTTAAATATAGATAAATAAATATGAAAAGAGTTAGGGTTTATTTATAAAATTAAAATGTGGCTCTAGAGGAGGTGGATGTTGTAAAAGTAGTGTGACAGACATTGTGTCTCCTAGTTCTACTCTTAGAGTGAGTATCCCACATGCAAGAATGTCACATGCCACTTGGGGTGCTTATGACCATGATGACTCCAAAGTGTATAGTATACGTGATGGAGCTCCAAGGATGGATGCAACTAGAAAGGGCATGCATAAGTATATATGACAGCTTTGCTCCATACAATGTGGACACTCTATCATGTTTAAATGGAGTGAATAGGATAAAGATTGTAAAAACTATATCACAGAGATGATCTATCAAGAGTATCGGCCACTATTTGCGCATTCTATTGTCATTTTTGAGTGGATTCAGCATGTGGCATGTGAGATGATGTCCCATCAACAATTCGAGGCTCATGATGCTTTCAAAGCAAGCTTACTAAAGCTTGTATGGTTAGATGTTGAGGAGTGACATATGATTTGTGATGAGCAACAACAAACTCGTGATGGATATTGCTGATCATAAGTTTGTAAGTATCCTTTTGATTATTGAACTTGCTTCTATTAAGCCATCATGTATTTTCATCTAACATTTTGCATATTTGTT
Source organism: Ceratopteris richardii (assembly GCA_020310875.1). Classification (NCBI taxonomy): domain Eukaryota; kingdom Viridiplantae; phylum Streptophyta; class Polypodiopsida; order Polypodiales; family Pteridaceae; genus Ceratopteris; species Ceratopteris richardii. Next base: position 7,654 of record MU264473.1, read on the forward strand.
GCAGGAGTTGGCACTGGGTCATCCTCTAACACGAACCAAGGAGGCTTATAGATATTTTCATGGATTGGTTGCAGTGTTGGAGGACTGAAAGGATATGGTACCATCACTTCATGGTAGCATCTACGGTGAAGTCAGCTTATAAACTTGGTTTAGTGTTTATAGTTTTTCTAATAAATATCATGTCCATTTCTCTCCTTTCACGAATGTGATTTGTTGCAGGACTACAAGTATATATTTTTTGATCCCTATGGGCATGTGTATGGCAGTGGTGTCCACAATTTTGTATTTGGCTCATATATGGTAGTGGTGCACCATAATTTTATATTTGGTTCCTATATGGTAGTGCTTTGCCACATTTGGTATTTGGCTCATATATGGCAATGTTTTGCCACACTTTTGTACATGGTTCATTTATGGAATGTATATCTCTTTTATACATGATTCATTTAAGGGATATTTCTCTTGTACATGGTTCATGGTTCATTTTGTTTATCTCTTTTGTGTCCGATATTGTTTTGCTTTATCAAATCATGTTTTGGTTTCCAGTCATTTAAACACTAGATCGGCAACCACTTGAGTACATGTCACATGTACACACTTTTTTGGGCAGAGTGTATTGGCTTTTGCTACACAACAACATGGTAATGTTGCTACATCAAAAGACAACACACACTGCCCAAAAACATTTTGCAGATATGGTCACTGAATAAATGATAATGCATTTGGAATTTTATTAAGAGCTTGTACTAAATATAATAGGTGGAAACTTTAGAAAGATAGATTGCATTAGATATTGTGAAGCATTGTTGTGAGTTATGATGTTTGTAAAATAGATTACGAATGAAGAAACTAATGCAGCTAAGAGAGATATTGTTCAAGTTAGATAATGAGAGAGAGAATATATATCTTGGTGCTCACATGCAAATGAATGAGGATAATATCTCAATATCACATGTTTCATTTGAATCTTACTTTCATCATGGGATTCCTTGTTGTAGGGCTACATTTAAAATTGCAATGAGCTTGGGCAATTTGAGAATTCATAAGGTTGAGAAAAAAAATTATCAATGGAGATCTCATCTTAGAAACTTGTTACAGAATTGCAAACAAAGAATCTATTGGGCATCATGCAGTATGTTAAATGACAAATTATTTTAGTTTTCACTGTGAATTTATGCCTACCATTAGAAGGTTATAGTTGTCAAATAACTTTACATGTCAAGATTGTGGAGAGAAGAGATCAATAATATTACTATTCCTCGAAAAGTTAGGATAGGTGAATTCTTAGTTTGTGCCACTTTGAAGAACATGGCTAAGGGGCCACAAGCGTTTCACAAAAAGATAATTTTAAAATTCCTCTTAGAGAGCATCATGAGAATCAAGATTTAGAAAGAAAGGGGGCATTTCATCATTGAGGTAAAGCAACTAGATATCCAAAGCATTATATGTGTTTATTGATTGATGGTATGGATCCAAGAAGACATGCTTGCCTCATGTCTTGTGCCTTTCCAAGGATATTGGGGATGATGTCCTTGTGCAAATGCAATTAGTAGGTGCTTTGGTGTACAATGGAAATTTAAGGTCTAAAGTTTTTCTTACCTAGCCTAATGTGCATAATGATCCAAATCTCATTGTGACTATGATTTTTTAGAGTTTTGTAATCATGGGAGCATAATCTACCACCAATTTTGTATTTACAACTTGAGAACACTACAAGAGAGAATACGAATTCTACATTCTTTAGATATTTATCATGCTTGTTCATAAACAAGTGTTTCAAAAAGTTACAATCAATTTTCTTTTGGTTGGGCATACTCATGATCACGTCGATCGAATGTTCAATAAATTTTCTAAGAGATTGGCATCATAATGCTTTTAATATTACATCATCGACTTCTTTAATTTCAGAAGCTTATACTCCAAAGCATGAGGTTCAACATCTTACATGAATATATGACTTCAACGAGATTTGCGCAATAGGTGTTGATAATACTAGTAAAGTTTTGACACCATTGGAGAATATTGGTTTCAACCATGTATTTTTTATCAAGATTGGACGCACTACTTTTTTTACTTGGAAAGCAATATTCATCTTCTTATGCATGGGAGCCTGAGGATGGATGCATTTTTTATTGTGTGTCTCTAGTTCGATAGTTAATGGTGCAAAACAATCACCATATGAAGATCGAGTTCCCTTCCAGAAATTTGCATAAATCGGATTACTGCATTTGATTAAATTAAAAAAAATGTTGAAAAGAGTTATTGCATACTTCTAATGTAGTTGTAGCTCTGTATTTATTGCTCGTCATCGATCATGAGTTCCTTCCTTACGAATGACATAGAACAACTACTTTGCACTTCTCTTATTGACTAGCAAACAGTCAAATTTCACCTCTTTAGAGTTTTGTTTAAAGAAGCAAGGAATTTATATCTATATTTCTTCATATTCTAATCACGAAATGCTTTTTTGAGCGTGTCTTTTCATTCATTATGGCATTCCTCCCAATGAATGTCTTTGACTTAATGCATTGCAAGAATGGATTCAAGTAATGATGCTACGACTATAAACATATCATTCTCTCAAACAGGACCAAACATGGATTTTCTTTTGTCGGAAACACAAGATTCCAACAAACAAGATATCTACGATTTTCTCTTACCCCAAGTTTGCACCAACATCTTTCTCTGAAGTGCAAATCTGAGACTGCACATAGCCAATCTAGCATTTTCATGCACATGACAAACACTTCATGTGTAGGCCTGGATTTGCACGATATTAAAGTGAAGCTGACATGAAGCGGGCCTTCATTTGTGTGTGTGTGAATTGTTTTGCTAATTATTTGTGTTCAAATGTCTTAACTTGCCAAGAACAAGGAAGTGAAGGCTTGCAGAGATTGAGGATGATGGACATTGCTGATGCATTGCATCATGGAGCGAGAACGAGACTATTCTTCAACATCAAGTCTTCAAGTTATGATGTTCAGTCATACATTTCACTCTTAGAAAATAGCACAACAAAATGGCCAACAAATTTGAGAAGCAATGAGTCTCAAAAATAATAGAATTAAAAAAAAAACTAACGGAAGGGAATTTAATGGGATGATTGCGACTTTATATCATAGGTATTATGGACAAATAGTAGATCAATATGGGTTGCACGAAGGTCATAAAATGATACTTTTATTCGTACCTCGCATGGCTTCACTAGGTAATGTATCTAGCTTAGAGTAGTGACCCCCAACATGACATGAGCAGAATTCAAAAGACAATTACTTGCCAAGTTCTCTCATGAGGACCACAGTGACATCAAAAGGGCTGCATTTCTATGGTGAATTGATAGACCTAGGGCTAGTATGCATATTATGCAGTGCGAATTGAGTTTGAGTTAAAATCCAATCAATGGCCTCAAAGAGAGCATAGAGTGGCTCATAGACAAGAACAAAAGTTGATTGACACACCTAACCTTAATGGAATATAGACTCTGCCTAAGATGGAAGTTGAGAATAACTTGCTAGGTAGAGAAGATCTCAAGATGACATTGTTAGAAAGTAAAGTTGATTCTGTGGTAAAACACATTGAAACTTTAGTGATTGAAATAGCAACTCTAAAAAGCATTCAAGAGACTAAATCGAGAAATCAAGAGCAAGTACTTAGGATTCAAGAGCAAGTAGGGCAACATTTTAATTAGCCCACAGATGCATCTGGTGTAATGAGTTTGATCATCCACATTGGACATGCAATCTGTTCAAGGAAGCCAAAGAGAAGGATTGGGTCACTAAAATAGATCTATAAATATGTGATTATGTGACGAAGAGACCATTAGGGAGGAACTTTGGGAAATGATGTTTGAAAACTTCTTATGAAGCTTTAGCAAGCCAAAGTACCTATGCATTTAGAATTGATGGTCATGATCAAGATAGTAAGTTTTGGACTCATGTCTATGATGTTGCTAGTAAAGGCAGGTTGATTGCTAAAAACGTATATGATTCAAGCTTTGATATTTGTGCTAAGAACAATCATAATGATCCTGTAGATATGTTCTTAGTTTATGCGCATGAAATCAGCATGGATGAGAAAAGGATGACAGATGATTAGAAAGAGGGTGAGACCAAAAGAACTACAATGACTAGGAAATAATTCGAGAAGACCGAGCCAAGAAAAGAGATTTAGAAACCTGAGCCTAAGAAAGATATTGAGAGGCATGATCCAAAGAGGAAGTCAAGTGAGGCAAGAGAGATTCCTAATAAGAGAAAGGTAAGGCGAGCTATCAAAAAAATGTAAAAAAGCCTCAAAATGAGGAAAAAGGTCAAGAGAAAATTGAAGAGGAACAAATCACTCAAGACAAAGGTGAAAAAAAAGGAAAAAAAGACAAAAGTTGCATGATTTCTTACTGATTTCCCAACTATAGAAACATATAGACATTATGAAAGTTGTGGATGAGAAAGTGATGAGATCTCATCTGACTCTACCTTTCAAGGAACTACTCACATTAGCATGAACAAATGTGAAGGAAGGTTTTATGAGTGCTATAAGGAGATTAAGAGAACTCATAAAAGCGAAAAGTAACAATGTCAAAATGGAAGAGAATAAAGAGAAAGAGGAACCTACAATGAGTACAATAAAGCTAAATGAATTGGAATATGAAAAACCTTATGCTCAAAAGAACTATTTGGGACCAATTATAGGAAATATGGAAAGAAATAATGGAAACCCAAAAAGTGTTTTTACATAGAAACATTTGGCACAAGGTAGGATTGAGAGTACTGTGAGAATTGGAGATAGCAATAAACCATATGTGGCCTTAATTGACTCAAGATTTGAAATCAATGTGGTATCAAGAGGATTATATGATGAGGGGAAATGGCCAATTGATTGTGACCATGGATGAAAATGAAGGTTGTAAATAATGCACTTGGATACTTGCTTGGTGCATGTGCAAATGTGCCAATTCCTATTGGGGATATTAAGGAGGATCATAACATTCTCATGAGCATATATTTTGGTAGTGATGTGTGTGAACACAATTAGGATTGTTGGGTCACTTTTTTCCCTCTTTAGGAGGTTTTTTCTCCTTGCTTGTATATATGCCTATAACCCTAATAGCTTAGTACTTATCTTTGCACATTCACTTGATAATACATTCAGTATTGTGTTGTGCTTCCAAGCTTTTTCTTCTTCCTTGTGTTGGTCACATGATCCCCTAGACCTCAAACTCCAACAATTGGTATCTGAGCAAGTTGTCGCTTCATCGATGGCATCCTTGACACTCATCTAGTCATACTATCATAATCACATAAAAATTGGTGAGCATACTCAGGTAAAAATTTTGATATGAGCTTGTTTTGGCCTTCAAATGCACTATCATAATGCCTATGTAGACAATTCTTCCTGTTTTTGCCAAACATATATAAAGTTTTTGATTCCTAAGTACAAGCATCTTGAAGTTTGCCACACGTTTAGTAGATATCAATAGGGTAGTTCTATTGAAAGTTTTGAGATAGAATCATTTTTCTACATCATGGTATTTTGATTAGTGGCTCTAGCTGAAAGCAATGATGTATTTTCTATGTTGGCCATTGAGGACAATTTGGAGGGTACCAATCACCTATGATGGACATATGTGATGCATCATGTATTGGTGGCAAAAGGACTGTGGAATATTATGCAAGGTGTTGAAAAATGGCTTACTACACCAACAAATATAGTTATTGAAGGTGATGCAGATCATGTTGAAGATGATGATCTTCAGATTCATGTTCATGCTATGTTTCTTGATGCACCTACTACATAGCAACTTAAATGGGATGGAAAATATGCTAAAACACATGCATTGATAGACTTTTCTATCAAATGTGTCATTATCCCTCATATTCACTCGTGCAAAACAACAAAGGATGATTTAGATACTATACTAGGCAAGAAATGAGGCTTGTGTTGCTTACCTCTGAAAACACTTGAAGAGTGAGCATATGAATGAAGGAGATTCTATGGATATTGTTTGACAAAGATCAAAGATTCCAAAGGTCAAATTATTTTTGCAAACGAATTCTTGCCAGATAGTTCACTTGTGCAAAACATTCTTAATGGTCTCCTAGATTCATATCAGAGTTTGGCTTCTACTCTTCAATTGATGATGAAAGGAAACCTAAACACCTTAACATTTGAAGAATAAGTTCATTTTTTTGGTGTAGAAAGATCAGTCTAGCCAAAGTAGGTCCATTATACATGTTGCAAATCAAGCTTTCTTAGCTAATCAAAAGGGCAAAGGTAAATGGAGGACATCTTCAAGTAAACATAAATCTCCTAATGTTGCATAGTCAAAGAAGGAAGACAAAGAGGTGAAGAAAATAGAAAAGCAGAAACAATTATGCAAATATTTTAAAGGAAATGATCATGTCATAAAGAGTTATCCAAAATTGCTTGCAAAAGAGGCAAACAAAAAGAGGTTGGAATGGTTGTTGCAGAGGCCTCTACACCTAAAATAGAGTTTTCTAATCTTGTGCAGAATGAAGAATGGATGTTTAATTGTTGGCAGCTATGACCCATCTTCTCATGAAAACTCTATGTGTGCAATAGACTTAGATATTTGGTACTTTGATAGTGGGGCAACCAAACATATTACCTCATAGCACAATTTCTTCACTTCACTTGAGACTACGCCTACAAGGAATACAGTCACATGTACTAGCAACTCCTCTTATCTTGTAACTCAAGTTGGTAAGATCATTTATACTACTGCTAATGGTAGTTCTTTCACATTGTTAGATGCTTTTTTTGTGGTAGGGATCAAGAAAAACTATTGTCAATTTAAGCATTAGCCAAGATCGGCTTGTCTTCAAATTTGTTGATGAAAGATATACACTTTATGATCAGTCAAATGGCAATGTTATTACTGTTTCTAGACTTTTATGTCATGGGATATATAAGCTCATAGACTATGAAAAATCTGTGAATGATTTAGCATGTGTAGTACAAGATTCTCAGGCTCTCTCATATGCAAAGCTTTGGCATGCATGCTTTGGTCATCTGAATTTTACCGATTTACTATGCCAAAACAAATCAAGAATGGTCTCCTCTTTGCCCAAACTTAAGGTACCTTGTAAACATGTTTTGAAGGCTATACTTTAGGCAAAATGTAGTGTTCCTCCTCCTCAAAAGATGGTTTTTTTAGCTACTTAGAAATTGCAACTTGTTCACATTGATGTCTATGGTCCTTTGCATACACCTTCTTTTGGGAATAACCTTTACTTCATGATAACTTTTTGTGTGCTTCAAACATTTTTTGGTTATGGTTTAAAATCTGTTAGCACATAAATTTGGCACCATCCATTCTAATCGAGGGGGAGGTACATGTCTTCGAATTCTAATGCATTTCTTGTCTATTTCATCCACAATCTAAACACATTTTGGTTAGACCTGATGTTGTTTTTATGAAACATGCAATTCAGCCATTACTTTCATGTACTATGGAGATATCAACTAGCTCTAAATATGTATATGACACTTTGCTACCTCTTTTTATAGATGGACATTCAAGTTTTGGTCCAAATGAGCCAATTTGTCAAACTTTATAAGTTTCACATGATGATGCAGATCATTCCATTTCTGATGTAGATTTACATGATGCACTTATTGATGAGAGGGCTGATATAGAGGAGGAAACTACTATGCCTAAATGATTGGTTCAGCCTTTGCCAGATAGAAAATTAGATGCATCTTTTTCATATTGTACTCATTGAGGCTCTCATAATACTTGTTTTGCATCAAATTGCTATGCAATGGCTGCCTCTAGTCTTTGTGATGAGAATGAGCTTGTTTCTTTTGACAAAGCATAAAATTCAAAAAATTGGATGGCTGTTATGCAATCAGAATATGATCTATTATGAAGAATGGTACTTGGTCTTTATGTAATTTGACTCTAGGAAAAAAGATCATTGGCATTAAATGGGTATATAAGCTGAAGTGTAAGCATTATAGAACAGTTGAGAGGTATAACGCTAGCCTTGTTGAAGAAGCTTATTCTCAAGAAAGAGGCATTGATTTTGATGAGACCTTTGCTCCCACATGGCGAGTGACCACCGTTCATAGCATTTGTGTACTTGCCACTCATCATGGTTGGAATGTACATTGTTTGGAGATTCAAACAACATTTCTAAATGGTGACTTACATGAAGGAGTGTATGTATTTCAGCCCCATGGTTTTGTGCAGAACGAGAATGCAAACAAAGTGTGTAGGTTGAAAAAGGTGTTATATGGTTTGAAGCAAGCACCACATGCTTGATATGAAAAGTGAATATTTTTCTGAGCAATTCAAATCCAAAAATAGCAAGTTATTTCATAGTCCTTCTATGTGGAAGTTATTTGTTAAACTTTTCGGAATGAGGCTCCAAAGCACATGGTGGGTTTAAATGCATATTTGGGAAGCTAATGGAGTCTATGAAGGATCTCTGAAGTTAACTTGGCAGATGTACAGCAGAAATTTTGCAACACTAGTGCATCTCTGGACCGTATCTTACCACCTTCTTAGAGTGTTGTGGTCCATGCATCTTCCTCCTTCTTATGATATTCACATGCTCTTGCAAACATCGAACTCCAACACTCCATTGAAGATGGTTCTTCATATCTAGTTATCTTGGGACAACTGTTTATCTGTGAACAAAGTATGGAAACAAAAGTGATGGAGGAAGATATTTCTTTGGTTAGGATTCACTCTCATCATGGCCAAAAGTCTGTGAAATTTATGATAATTTCTATAAATCATCCAAGAAATCAAGGATTATCAAGGAAAATCCCTCTAATGCATATGGAGCAGGATTTCAAGTAAGTGCCACTATCATGCAAGTAAATAGTGGTACATATATTATTGAGTTCCCCTACAAAACTTCAAATGCTATCAAAGATTTTTCCTTCGGGAAACTTTCTTTGTACATAGCAAAAAAATTGCAAGAAAAATAAACAAAAAAATAAAAAATGAGAACAATTTAAATTTGATGGCAAACCCGAAATGGATGAAAGTATTGATGAGGAATTTGAGTATATTTCTTGCACCAATATGATGGAAGAAATTGACAAATTCATGATCAAGGATCAAGTTCAAACAAAAATTTTGTCACTACCATTACTAGAGCAGGAGTAATGACCTCCAAAAGTTTGATCATTTTTAGCCAAAAATTCATACCAAATATAAGAAAGTTGATAAAAAGGTTAAGCTTGTAGCACAAGCTTTACCTACAATGAATGACAAGATGATAAATAAAGTGATTCATGATCCAATTCTTCATGATAAATCCAAGATTGGGCATGAATTCACTCATCAAACTATCAAGAAAGTTTACATCGATGCTAATGGCTTCCTTTGGCCTATAGAAAAATCTTATTTTGAAAAGGTTATAGGAATGCATGTTAAGGACTTTTCTCTTTATCCCCATAAGATGGGACATGCAGATCCTAAGATTCTGACTCTAATCGTTATCTTTACAATTCCATACATTCCTTGGAATTCGGCCCCATTCAATAAGGTGAAAATTAGAAATATGGGCACTAGGCTGATTACTGATGAGTTCGTTGAAGCATTTGCAAGACATGCTATATATTCAATGGCAGATCTCTATTCTATCTAAAATCAATTCCACTTGGCAATTGAAAGTATGGAAACTACGATGATGAAGATGCCTCTTAGATTGGTTTGCATGTGCACATTACCTCAAGGTGTCACAAATTCAGATGCACGTATGATGAATGCAATGAATTTAATATTTCACGATTTTATTTTACACATTGAAATGCCATTTATAGATGATATTCCTATTGAGAGTTGTGCAAGAATAGATAAAGACCTTACTATAGATGATTATGGATGCCAAAAGTTTGGCAAAGCTCACATTCTTGGGTACGACAAGATCTTTCAAAGATTTATTGAAGTGGGGTTAACTTTCTCAACTGAGAAATCAACTTTTGGGGTGAATGAGATGCTCATAGTTGGACATCAGTGTGGCTTTTATATCCAAAAACCTTATCCTCCAAATGTAGAACCAATCAATAAAATATCAAACATTTGCAAGGCCTTGAATGAAGTGAGACATAACATCTTCTATTCAATATGGATTCCTCACTTTACAGATATAACATATGATTTGTACAGCTTATTAAGAAGACATCAAAAATTTATTTGATGTGATCACCATACATTGGCCATGAAAAAATTAAAGGGACTTTTGATGCAGGCAAAAATTCAAATTCTTAAAGGGTTGACTATTCAAATGGAAAAACTATCTTCTTGATAGTGGACACTAGTCCAATGGGCATCGGCTAGGTGATTGGAAAAGAGGATGAGAAACGAAATACGTATGCTATAAGATTCAATGCAAATATTTTACAAGGTGTCAATGCAAATACCCACAAATAAAAGGGAACTCTAAGGAGTAGTTTTTTCTCTCAAATATGACTAGAATTATTTCATTTGAGCAAACACCAGTGTAGAAAACGATTTTTATCATTTGCTTGGAATGATAATCTAGTGCTTAACTCGAGATATAGCTATGTTATGATGGATTGTGTATATTAAATTTATAAATCTAGATTTGGTTCATATTGCAGGAAAAAACAATATTGTCCTGGATATGATATCAAGAGCACAACATGATGAGGTTGAAATGGGACCAATTGGAGAAATAAAAAATCATGCTTATGAAACCAAGACAATTTCATACGAGCTATTTGATGAAGCTAGTTATGATGAAACTTGGCTTGATATTGGATATTATCTAAGAAAGAAGACCACATGATCTTCTTTATCATCCAAGTATTATAGAAGTATATGGATCTAGAGACATGCTCGAGGGAAAATTGAATTTCCACAATGCGTATGTTGATATATTTTGGTATTGATATGTGTGAACACACTTAGGATCATCAGGGCATTGTTTTTCTTCTTTAGGAAGTTTTTTCCTCCCACTCATATACATGCCTAGAACCGTAGCATGTTACAAATCTTTGTACATCCATTTGATAAGTCATTTAGACTCGTCTTGTGCTCCAAAATCCTTCTTCTTCCTTATGTTATTTGTGTGCTTTCACAAACCTCAAACTTCAACAATTGGTATTAGAGGAGGTTGTTGATTCATCTAGGGCATCATAAATACCCCTTCAGTCAAAATTTTAGAATTGCAAGAAATAGGTGAGCATAATGAGGCCGATTAGCCGCTCAAAACAGCTTTGTTCTGTGGCATCAAGTTTTTATCTAAACTCTTTTTGGCCTCTGAATGCACTATCACAAGACTTGTGTAGGCAATTTCATCCTTTTGTACCAAACATATATACAATTTTTTTTTCACCAATACAAGTTCCTCAAAATCTGCTACATGTTTCGTAGAGCTCGACAAGGTGGTTTTGTTCAATTTTTGAGATACAATCATGTTTCTAGATCAGCGTATTTAGACCATGGCCATGGCTCAAAGCAATGACGTATTCCATATGTTGGTTGTTGAGGATAGGTGGGATGGTACTAACTACCCGTTGTTGGCATATATGATGAGTCATGTATTGGTAGCAAAAGCACTATGGAATATTGTACAATATGTTGATAAATATTCCATTATATCTCTAAATATAGTTATTGAAGGTGATGCAAATAGCATTGAAGAAGATGACCTTCAAATTCCTATTCATGCTTCAATTCTTTCTGCACCTACTGCAAAACAACTTTGTTGGGATGGCAAAGATGGTCAAGCACATGGTTTGATAGCTTTTTCTGTCAAAATGTTCTGTTCTCCCTCACATTCACTCTTCCAAAACAACAAAGGATGCTTGGGATACATATATGACTTGATACTAGGCATGAAATGAGGCTTGTGTTACCTAGCTATAAAAATAGATGGAGAGTAAACATATGAATGAAGGAGATTCTATGGATAGTTCTTTTAAAAAGATCAAAGATTTGAAGGAGTAGTTGGTTTTTGCTAATGAAGTCTTGCCAAATAGCTCACTTGTGAAGACTGTTCTTAATAGTCTTCTAGATTCATATCAGAGTTTTACTTCTACTCTTTGATTGATGATGAAAGGAGATCCAAATGCCTTAACATTTGAGGAGTTATTCTATGTTTTGTTGTAGGAAGATTAGTCCAAATAGAACGTCTATTGTGTGTGTTGCAAATCATGCTTTCCTAGCTAGTCCGAAGGGCAAATGTAAATGGAGGTCATCTACTAGTAAACATAAATACACTAATGCTACATAGTCAAAGAAGGAAAAAAAATATGAGAAGAAAATAGAAAACCACAAATAACGTTATAAACAGTAAGGGAAATGATCATGTCATAAAGCATTGTTCAAAGTTGGCTACAAAAGAGGCAAAGAGGAAAGAGGCTAGAATGGTTGTTGTTGAGGCCTCTATGCCTAAAACAGAGTTTGGTAATCTTGGTTAAAATGAAGAATGGGTATTTACTATTGTATATAGCTATGACCCATCTTCTCATGAGCAGTGTATGTCTGTAGTAGACTCAGGTGTTTGGTACATTCATAGTTGGCCAACCAAACATATTCCCTCAGAGTGCAATTTCTTTCATTCACTTGAGCCTACCCCGATAGGGAATATTGTCATGTTCTAAAAAATCCTCTTGTCCTCTAATCGGAGTTGGTAAAATTATTTTGACTACTATTGATGGTATTTCTTTCATATTTTTAGGTGATTTGTATGTACCAGGGATCAAGAAAAATATGTTATGATTTTCAACGTAAGTGAAGATTTGCTTAGTTGTCAAATTTGTTGACAATAGATGCACAATTCATGATCTCTCAAATGGTGATGTTATTATTGCTTCTAACCTTTTATGTCATGGGTTGTATAAGCTCCGAGACTATGCAAAATCTATGAGCATGAGAAATTCAAGATTCTCAGGCTATCTCAGATGCAAAGCTTTGGCATGCATGCTTTGGCCATCAGAATTTTGCTAGTTTGCTATGCCTAAAAAAATTTTAAATGGTGTCCTTTCTACACAAACTTGACGCACCTTGTAATAATATCTATGAAGGTTGTAATTTTAGAAAAATGTAACGTTCATCCTTCCCAAAAGATGGTTCAGTTCGAGTTGTTCATAAATTGCAGCTTGTTCATAGTGATGTTTGTGGTTTTATGCAGACACCTTTGTTTAAGAACTACCTTTACTTCATAAATTTTATATGATTTCTCTAGGCATGCATGGATGTATCCACTAAATGCAATGTTCAAAGTCTTTATGTGCTTCAAAGAGATTCTTGTTCTGGTTAAAAATATGTCATCATGTAAATTGGGCACACTTCGTTTTGATCGAGGGAGAGGGATACATTTTTTCTACTTTTAATGCATTTTTGACTGAGCATGGGATAAAACATCAGTGTACAATGCCATATAAGCCTCAAAAAAATGGATTTGCTAAAAGAAAGAACATGTATCTCATGGAAATGGTGAGATGTATGGTCAAAAGTCAAGCTTTATCACATAGCTTCTCGCTTGAGGCTCTTGTGTGTGTTGGAGGATACGTTTGGCATATTTTTCTACACAGGATAACATTGTAGAACTTTTCACAAAGGATTTGTCAAGGGAGAAGTTTGAAGCTTTTCACAAAACTTTGCATTTGCTTCCTTTTTTGGATTGAACTCTTTCCACATAGCTTGGCACCAACTCCTTGTTGAGTGCATCACTCACAGGGTGGATTTTTTGATATATTTTAGTAGTGATATGTGTGAATACACTTAGGACCATGGAGGTATTTTTTTTTCCTCTCTAGGAGGTTTTTTTCCTTGTCTTGTATATATGCATATAACCTTAATGGGTTATTTATCTTTGAACACTCAATTGGTAATACATTCAGTGTTATGTTGTGCTCCAGGTTACTTTTTCTTCCTTTTGTTGTTCATGTGCTTCCACATACCTCAAACTCGAACAATGTAGTTGGGATAAGGGAGCTACAGAGAAGTGTAATGAAAGTTTTTCATGAATCTTTGTGGGAATGCCATAGGGGTTTCGCATGCACATACGAGAAAATAAATGAAAGATATTTGTGGCAAGAATGTGTGCCAATATTTCTTCATATATTGTATCCAATCAACATTAACCACATCATATGATCCCAACACAAATGGGAAAATAGAGAGAGGCCATTCAACGATAGTGGAAACTTTAGCGAAAGCTTTCGAGGGTAAAATTAATCAATGGTTGCAATATTTACGATTTGCTTTGTCATTTGATCACATGAGTTATACACTTAGAACTGGATTTATGTTTGCAAAATTGATGTATTCACAAAAACCAATTTCTTAATTGAAACAAATATTTTGATGTGGTTTTCTTTACCTTGGACTACTAATATTTAGGAGACGAATTTCTATATTTGAGATTGCAATAGCTTGAGAAATAGTAAGAGCGATTGGAGGAGGTAAAAGAATAGCTTAAGTCATTAAGAATAAGCAAAAAAAATTACTTCGACAAATTACATCTATTCTAGCCTCCAAAGATTCAATTAATGACTCGCTTCTATTCTATGATAATTCATATAGCACACATTATGAATCAAGGAAGAAATTAATGAAACACTTGTTTGGTCCTTATGTTGTACATCATGTGACTGAAAATAACATTTATGATTTAAAGGAACAAGATAATATTGTGTTCAAAGTGCCTTTTGCAAGTAGATTCATGAAGCTTTTCAAAGGTTGAGATGAAGAAGTTTAGGAATTTCCAAATTCATCGATGGATTCACCCACAGATGATGAGAATCAAGACAAATCAACTTTACAGACTCTATGGTCCTCTAGTAGGCATAGTTCGTGATATAGATGCTAGATTTACAAGTCATTTTTGGAGAGAAATCTTTGCTAGAATTGAAACTAAATTGAGCATGAGTATAGTTGAGCATCCCCACATGGATGGCCAAACTTCAAGCATATGCTACTTCCAAACAAAGTTGCTAGGAAGATTATGTTCCTTAAGCTAAATTTCCCTACAATAGTGCCAAAAACTCATCAAATGAATTCAAATCATTCATGTTGACATTTGCAGCCTAGATCTTTGTATGCGATGGGGCTTGAAAATGAAAGGGTTCAAGCATATCAAGAATTTCTTCAAGAAATAAACTTTAAGCTTAGGTTAGCTAAGGAATAGTTGAAAAAAGATCAAGATTAAGTAATAGCTTACATTGATCCAAAAAGACATGAAATCTCTTTTCAAGTAGGAGATCAAATTTATCTGCAAGTTCCAAAAAGTTCAAGAAAGCTAAAGACCAAAAAATGTCCTAAGTTATTTCCTAGATATTGTAGTTCTTCTCCAATTATCAAAAAAGGTTACATGTGGGCATTTAAATTACAACTCCCAAAAGAAAGTTGGATTAATCTAGTGTTGCATGTTAACAAACTTAGAAAAATTATGACAAATGCATATAATCTTGTTGGACAATAGATAAAAATTCGGCTTTTTGTAAATGAAATAGTTTCTCATGAACATGATATAATTCACACTTGTAAGAAATGTTTAAGAAGTCATTTGTACAAAGAGTGTTTGTTAAAATGAAAGGATGTAACTTAGGAAAACTCCACATGGGAAGAAGTTTTTACAATCCAACAAGGGTTTCCCACTTTAAAGTTTTAAGTTTGAAACCAAATGAATGAATGAAAAAATTAAAGCATGTACTTTTAGGTTGGAAAATGAGGCTCAGGAGATAGCCTATTGTTACACATACACACACACATATACATATATATATATATATATTGTGTGTGTATGTATATCGATTATCAAAGATGAGAATTATTTCAAGTGGGAAAGAGTGTTATTAAGTGAATTTGCCTTAATCTTGGTCTAGGACTTTCTAGAGTAAAACTAAGCAAGTAGCTTGGCTTAGTGGTTAAGTCTCAAGGACTAGAAGGAGGAGTTCTTGGGTTCAAATCCACAATAGTTGTGGATGATGATTTTACTAAGAGCTCCAAGGTCTTCTTGAAGTTTACTTGAGTTAACTCAATTGAACTAGGACATGTCACTAGACAACCACTCCAATGGACTCTAGAAAATTGAGAGACATGGCGGACATGTAGCCACTTTCCTAATTCAACTATCCCTTGAGGGAGGCTATATATGTAAGCCTTGATTTGGAGGTGACCACTCATTCATTCAACTAGTCATTTAGGTGGAGTGTGTGTTGCAAATGGTCTGGAACATTAAGTTTTACAGGAACATCCAAGTGAGTATGGTAGTATGGAGCACCATACTTAAAGGTATCAAATTCACATTAAAGTTTAATTTCAAGTATTTGAGCGTGTCCTAAGTTCAGACAATTCTGAAATTCATCCGATTTTCTTTTTGGTTGATTTAACGTTAGGTTGACAAAAGAGGGAACATTTCTTTCCTACCTTCTATTAAGACCTTAAAGCTCAGATTGGATATAGTATTCCTCTAGTTGGGTTAGTAGTTAGTGGATGTGGGTTAGAAGTGGACCATAGTAGAAACATCTTAGTTAAATGTTTGGTTAACCACAATCAAACTTAATTTCTCCAAAACAAGTTCAAATAGAATTGAGAAGTGCTCTCAATATTTTAGAGTATTTATCCAATCCATGAGTACATGCACAAGTAATGCATAGAAATTTACCAAGTTAGTAATTTAGTTGTAGACACTTAGAAATCCATCTACTTCACATGTCAATGTAATGGATGCCTAGTCCACACATAGAAAGAATGTGAATAACATAGGGATTTTTAATCCAGACTTACCATTCTTTCCATTTTGTGCACTAAATGGAGGATTATTAAGTAGAAAAAAATCTCTTTGAAGACATCACCCAATAAAAACTTAGTGTTGAAGCAGTACCACAAAAGCAAAGGATCGACTCATTCTGCTACTCCAATTAGGAATGAGTATGTAATAAAGTAAGTCTAGGATCTCGAGTCAGTTTTCAAATCTGTTTGAACTGATCGGACCCTTAGATCCTAGACTTACTTTATTACAGAGTACTACACATTTGAGAAAGGTACATTGTGTACACAAATATAGAATAAGGGAAGAAGTGCTCTCGACGGGGATGAGTACTCTATGTCATTGATTCCTCTCCTGCCAATTCACTTGATGAATAGGTTCTTGAGTTGAAAAAGGAAACAAATCATGGAAGTGGTCATGATCACGCTCTCTAGTGTATATCATGGGGCTCAACGGAATGTTATTATATATAATATAGTTAGAAGTATATTTTCAAGGACAAAAGGTATTCTTCTAGCAGGGAAAATAATATGAAGTAGATTAGCACGCGCTAACTTCATAAGATTATAGAGTGCTAGATAGGGTGAGCATTTTGAATAGTGGCTAAGCCTAATGGATGGAAGGTAGAGGTATAGCATTCAAATCGAACAAATGGGATGAATTGCCACTAGACGAAGAGGACCTTATAGAAGATTCCAACTCAAACTCACATGGCTTAACTAAGAGAACTAGGATAGCTAACATGTGTAGACTCTAGTGGATTGGTAGAGGTCTCTAGTTGTGGTTATACATCCACAAGTTTGGTTACACATGCAGATGCAAGATCAAGTTAACTCGAGACAACACCCTCATTTAAAAGGCTATATAGTAGATAAAGAGAATATGAAGAGCACCTCTTCCCTACTAGAGTTCTATATTTGGCTCTACTTCTCCAACATAAGAATGAACAATGGAGTGCATGGCCACTATTTCGCGGGTGAGACACTCAAGGATACCCACTATTGTTGTTAGATGGAGAGATGTACCCATCCGTGGATCAAAATGTATTGAGGTCATCAATATTGGGCAAGGCAATTGGTTGCTCCTCATCATTGTGGAATGCTATAAGAGGTGAGACCATCTGGAAGATTTGGAGAAAGAGGTGTCATTCCAATTTTGGAAACCCTCCTAAAGAATGGTCTATCGAAAAATCCTCCTAGGCAAAAGAATTTCCAATTGTAAGAAGCTCCCATCATTTAGACATCATAAAGTGTTTCTCCTCAAGAACAGCAAGATTAAATCCAAGTGTGCCCTGCATGAGGGGGACGAGATGGTTATCAACATCCTTTGTAAAATCCTCTAGCTTTGTATGTTCTTCCCTTGTTTTGTGGGCTTCGAGAGGTCTCATGTGTGCTAGACCCGATCTTTTGTATAGTTGTTTTCTTTTATTTTGATTAAAATCTGAGAGTAGGCTATTGCCGAACTTCCTTTTATTGAAAAAAAAAAACGACGCTCTTCAATTTATCTATAGATTTTTTTTTCCAAACCCTTAACTTTAGTTAAGTATAAAGAGCTTTATATCTAGAGAGGAAGGGGCAGAAGATTGAAGAGGGAGAGGCCTATGTGCTCCGCCAACTTTCACTATCCATGTCTATCGCTTCTCTGATTAAATCTGATCTCACGAAGCCATCAGACGGGGGGGGGGGGGGGGGGGGGGGGGGGGGGGGGGGGGGGGGGGGGGGGGGGGGGGGGGGGGGGGGGGGGGGGGGGGGGGGGGGGGGGGGGGGG
>MU264474.1:0-26125 GCA_020310875.1 Ceratopteris richardii
TCGTAAAATGAAAATAGACCTTATTCTCTTCGAACGAGCCATAGCACATCCAATTTGGAGTTTTTCTAGCCCAAGATATGGCCATTCCAAGCGGGACATACCAAACTAGTGGACTGTTGGAGGGGCTCGAAAAGTGTAAAAATGTGATTTTGGGGCGCCCAAAAGCATTCTTCCATCAAGAAAATCCTAAAATTCTCTCCGTAGCCTCAAAGAGAAATGTATGAAGATGCTTGGGCCTACTATCACCTTACCAAATCCTCCCTTCTAGCATGCTAATTTGCTCCCCAAAAAGGCCTAAATCAAGATTTTTGCTTTTATGCAAAACTTAAATGGGAGCTTTTAGCAAGCTCCTAATCCACTCCTAATGTGGATTTTTCTTAGATTTTCTTTTCTCCAAGGTGATTCATACACCATATGTCTTGTGTGTATGCACTAATCCCTAGGAAGCCTCTTAAATGGTCTTTTTTCCTACTCCCAAAAGTGGAGTTTGGCAAAAGTTGACATCTGAATTTTTTTTCAAAAAGTGCGGGAAGGGGGTCTTTGAGGAAGTAAAATTCCTCCTTAACTTATCATTTTGATGAATCTAATGATTTGCCTAAGAGTTCCATACACATACTCTCAGTATAGATACTTTTTCCCATCCATCCATAGGTATTGCACCTCTTTTTCCCTCTTCCAAAATGGGAATTTTTTAGATTTAGGTGCTGAAATTTTTTGTTAAATTGTGATGGAAGGGGGTTTTGTGGAGCTCCAAACTCCCATCATACTAAGGAATATTTTGGATTTCTTAATTTTATATGGAAGTAAATACTACACTGTGTGCGCATGATTATTTCCATAAATCTATGATAAATCCCTCTTCTTTTCCCCTTCCCAAAATGGCTACTTATCCAAAATAGCTCCTGAAATTTATGTAAAAATCATAAAAATAGGCTACTTTGGAGGTGCCTAAAGCTTAGCCTTTATTGTATTTTGAGGGAATCCTTGACTCTAGGTGAGAATACATATCTCATACTCTCCATACATGTGATTTCCCTCCAAGATCTTGGCCCTCTAATGCGTTCGTAGCTTCTCGCAAATGCAGACCCTTTCAAAATTGAAATAATAATACCTGCAATTAACATGAAGCTCCATGCCCATTCAATTTGGAATCAAGACATTGGACAAGTCCTGGAAAGGATGCTCTTCATTCGTGGACTCTTCATATGCAGTAGGTGCATCCGATTTGCATCTTTCCTATTCGTTCTCGATCCTCATTTGAAATTGTCCTTTTACTCCTTTCCTTTCAATTGCATGTAGACGAGTATCTACAAAACCAATGTCCTTTTTCCATTGTCATGTGCAATAAACTTGAACATGACTTGGGTGTTTCCCCGATTAAAAGATGCAACTTGGATGCCCATTAGCTAGTTGAAAGGAGGCCTGTAGTGAAGGCGACAGCAGAAGCTTTGAAAACAGCATCTGTAAAATGCGATGCATCATCATCATGTGTGTATGGCATGTTGGTTAAGATGGGCTAGTGGAGAGAGTTCGATTCCCATATTCTACACAGGTGGAAGATCATCTACTTGCTCTGATACCAGTATAAGGTTAGAATCCTTTTGCTCGCTCCATTGGACTAACGAAGCTCGTGCAAGCTACACAGAGATGTATGTTTTGTTTGCCGCCCCGCCATCGAGCTCTGATCTCTTCTCTTGCAACTCTCTCAAGAGTTCCCTCTTAACTATCATAAAATGATAATAACATCTTAGCTCTTCTACCATATACTATAAACCCAAATTGATGCCAAGTGGCATGAGTGCCACCTCACCCAAGGAGGGGTGCATCCCTAATATGACAACGGTGCCAAATTTGGTGTCACTCTAGTACAATGGTGAGTACCAATGTGAGGAGTTCCACCTTTGTAATTGTCAATCTACAGAGAGGGTAGGCCGATATGAAGATCAAGAGCAAGTGAGTTGCATGAAGGTGATGGTGAGAAATGAAAATGCATACACACTCATACACACATGCGCAAGGAAAGAGGCAATGAAGATCGAAGGCAAGAAAGGAGCTCATACTCATATTCATCATAAAATAATTACAATAGCTCTCCTAGCTCACTAGACACTAGTTTCTAAAGTGTCAAAAAGTCTTTAAAATGAGCTCTCTAGCTCTATTTATAGTTTTTGCCTAGTTTTGATCGGCTTCACATCTAGTGGCCGGCATAGTTAAAAAATAGGTTCTACATCTAATTTGAGGTACCTAACGGCTTCCAAAAATTATAAAAAATTGGTATGAGCTACCTACTTAGACTCCTCAAGCTTGAGGACTCCTCAGCTTGCACAAAATGGAGTTACATGTAGTAATTGGATGTATGTACATATATTACATGGTTTTAGTGATGAAAATCACTTTTGGCTTATGGAAAGACCTATGTGCTCCCTCTTCGTCTATGACAAAATCCTGTACTTGATCATGTGCCTTGAAAAATCTCAAAGTTATATAAATCTCAGTTACAAGCTCAAAAACTAGAGATGGATAATGAAATGAAAGTATTCTTGTTATTATGCATCTTGCCATCATCATGGGATACGTTCTGCATAGCTATTCGCAATAGTGCCACCTAGTGGTAAATTGGTCTATGGTAACATGTGTGGAGCACTCTTGAGTGAAGATTTGTAGAATATCTATGGTTGGCACTCAGAGTGGATATGCATATAATGTTCAAGATTGCTACCAAGGAAAGAATCACTGATGTGGCAGGAGCAAGAACAAGAAAAAGAATGATCAAGGGAATAAGAGTATAAGTAAATCAAGGAAGAGGGATATCAATTGCCATTATTTTCATCAGAAAGGACCATGAAGAAAGATGATATGCATTAAATAATGCTAGAGGCAAAGGACATAATGTTGATGGGCATGTTAAACAACTACCTATGCCATCTGCTTTGACTGTGAAGATTGAAGGAATTAATGCTATCTCTCATGATGTTGATGTGTTGAAACTTGATAGTATTGTGCCCACTGAGGCTCTTATGGATGATTCTCTTTCCCACATATGGCTGCTAGACTCTGGTGCTACTTTCTATATGACATTACATAGAAAATTGTTCTCTCTTGGTACTGTAAGACTTGGTGACTCTTACCCATGTGATGTTGTCGACATTGGAGATGTCCTTGTGTAGTTCATTGATGGTTCAAAGTTTACTATGCATTCAGCCATGTACCTTAGTTATCATGCATCAGTTGATCAAATTGATGACCTTGGTGCCAAGGTGGTTTTCTATGCTTAGTCCTTTCGTATATCAAAGAGCAATATGGTTATTGCCAAAGGAAGCAAAGTTGGCTCACTTTATCATTTATTTGTATCACAAAAAGAACACTTGTTAACTGTTACTAAGAAACCTATGGCTTGTATTTGGCATGGCCATTTGGTCCACATATTTCATAGAGGAATGGAAAATCTTTCTCATTCTTGCTACTTAAACTATGTTATCTTTCTCTAACTTTTCATTTTGTAAGCATTCTCAATATGGAAAGCAAACTAGGGTGTGCATAAGATGCACCTTGACTCTTCAAGTAAGCCATTCATCTCATTCATACAAATGTGTGTGGTCCTATGCCCACAAGGTCAATAGGTGGTTCTCTTACTTTTTCCCTTTCATAGATCATGCTACTAGAAAAGTCTAGGTATATCCTATCAAATCAAAGGATGAGATATTCCTACCTTTAAAAAATGGCTTGCTTCAGTTGAGACTGAAAGAGGAACTAAGCTCAAGGCTTTAGGTTCAAATAATGGGGATGAGTATACCTCACAGGAATTCAACCTTTTATGTCAGTCTAGAGGAATTTGTAAACATTTTATATCTCCTTACACCCCACTACAAAGTGGCATAGCTGAAAGGATGAATCAGACTATCCAAGATAGAATAGTTTCTATGCTACATCATGTAAATATTTCACAAGGATTTTGGCAGAAATAGTATTGACTGTAGTTCATGTGATTAGCTTTTCACCTAGTATTGCCAAAAGTCTAAAAGTGGCTTAAAAGTTATGGAAACGGAAGCCACCATATTATGATCATCTTCCAGTTCTTGGGTGTGAAGCTTATGTTCATTTACACAAGAATATTAAACAAAAGTTGGACCATAAGTCAAACAAATGCATTTTTCTTAATAGTCGATGAGCAGTAGTGATGTCATTTTCAATGAGTCTAAGATGCATAAACAACCAATTATAGATGTTGAAGTGAGAAGACTAGTGTTTGAGGATATTATTCCTTGAGTTAGCATGCATAAAAATCCTACACATGGGGATGTTGAAGAGAATGTACAATGAGATCAATCTGCAAATGTTCCTATTCAACAAACATTGAGACGTTCTACACATCTCTCGCATTCCAGGTTTGGATTTTTTTATGCTCATAGATGTTGGTGAGCCTTCTTGCTACAAAGAGCCTATGTCGATAGAGGATCATGTCAAGTGGGAGCGTGCCATGAGGAGTGAATAGGATTCTATTCACATGAATGGTATTGGGATTTAGTACCTTTGCAAAGTGCAAGAAAGCTTTTCATGTAAATAGGTATATAAGTTGAAGTTCATATCAGATACTGCTTCTCTAAAGTATAAAGCATGAATTGATGCAAAGGTTTTTAAGCAACCACATGGTGTTGATTTTGAGGAAATCTTCTCTCCAATAGTCAAGATGACTACATTGTGCATGTTGCATGGATTTGTTGTAATGGATGAAGTAGAGCTAGTCCAATGGATGTAAAAATTGCTTTCCTACATGGAGATCTTACAAATGAGATATATATGGAACAACTAGAGGGTTATGTAGTAACTCGCAAAGAAAGTCTAGTTTGTAATCTGAAGAAAAGCTTATATGGATTTAAACAAACCCCCTAGACAATGGTACCAAAAGTTTGATGTTTTTATGAAGTCTCAAGGCTATTCTTGAAGCAATTAAGATCATTGTTGAAGTATTCCAATGGCGATGCACCACAATGTGCTTTCCTTCTTGAGAGCTCCATGACAATATCCTCTTATTAGAAAATGGAGCTCCAAGCACTGCACACAATACTCCACACAAAGGTTGTAGAATATGCAGAAAAACATAGTACATAGGGAGCACGAACACAAGCTTCTTAGGTGTTATGAATGTGGTTGAACTTACAATCTGTGCCTCACCATGCCACTATATGTTTTACTAAAGAACGTATACAAAAAGTGTATGACGGTCATTTGGCCTTTCACATGGACACTAACAGTAACAATCTCCCACTAAAGGCCAATATGGCCAAAGCGTCTATGGGAGAAAAATTAAGAATGATAAAGAATACCTGAGTATAAGTATACAAACTATCTCCTCCCACCTGATGGGCATGTTACACAATATACAAGTAATTGTGTAAGATCATGGATCAAGTAACCCCCCATCAAGTGACAATAGTGTCTAAAGCTATCATGTGGTAGAGACTTAGTCAAAGCATCTGCAGCATTATCTCGAGTATGAACCTTCTCAAGAATAATGTGCTCATTGGCTAAGCAATCTTTAATGAAGTGATACCTCACTTCGATGTACTTGTTTTTACATGATACACCAGATTCTTAGCCAAAGCAATGGCACTTTGACTATCACCAATCAAACGAGGTACATGCTGAGATAAACCCATATCACAAGCAAGACGAGAAAGCCACAATGCGTCCTTACATGCGTCACTTGCTGCAACATACTGTGCTTATGTGGTGGAATGTCGTGCATTCTTGAAGATGAGATCTCCAAGAGATAGCACCTCCAACAAAATGAAAAATGTAACCCTGATGTAGACTTCCGATTATCTACACAACTAGCATAGTCAGAATCTGTGTAGCCGATAATAAATTCTTTCCCTCTACCTAAGCATAGATACTTGTCCTTAGTGACACTTAGATCTCAAAAATCATCTTGATCACTTTGCAATGTTTCTTGCCACGATTAGACATATATCTGCCCACAACTCCCACTACAATTGCAATGTCTGGTCTCGTAGCTACCATAGCATACATGCAGGACTACCAATGGTAGATTGATAAGGAGTTTTGGTCATGAATTCCTTTTCCTCATCAGATCTTCCAAGCAATCAACATATCATTAACATAAAGTATCAAGCATATCAAAATACCATCTGAGCATCTCTTTGTGTAGAGATAATGATCCTCATTGCTTCGGAATAGCCCTGGGACTTCATAAAAGCATCAAACTTTTGGTACCATTGTCTAGGGGACTGTTTAAGTCCATATAAGTTCTTCTTGAGCTTATAAACTAGAATTTCTTTTCCAAGAACTACATAACCCTCTGGTTGTTCCATATAGATCTCATTTGTAAGATCTCCATGCAAGAAAGCCATTTTCACATCCATTTGGACTAGCTCTAAATCCTCCATTGCAACAAATCCAAGCAACATGCGCAAGGTAGTCATCTTGACCACTGGAGAGAAGATTTCCTCAAAATCAACACCATGTTGTTGCTTAAAACCCTTTGCAACAAGTCATGCTTTATATTTTGGAGAAGCACTATCTGATGTGAATTTCACATTATATACCAATTTACATGATAAAGCTTTCTTGCCCTTTGGCAAAGGTACTAAATCACACTACCATTTTTGTGAATAGAATCCAACTCATTCTTCATGGCACGCTCCCACTTGACATGATCCATTGTGTGCCTAGCCTCTTTGTAGCAAGAAGGCCCACCAGCATCTGTTAGCATAACAAAATCCAAACCTGGAAGATATCTGTTAGGTGGATATGAGATATGTGTAGAGTGTCTCAATCATTGCTGAATACGAGCATTTGCAAATTGATCTGATCGGACATTCTCTTGAACATCCCTATGTGCAATATTTTTATGCATGCTAACCGGAGGACTAGTATGCTCAAAAACCACTCTTCTCACTTCAACCTCTGTAATGGTTGTTTATGCATCTTAGAATCATTGAAAATGACATCACTACTTTTGATCACTAATCGTGTTTCAAGATCCCATAAGGGGTATCAAAATTGTCCTTCTCAAAGGTATCCAAGAAAAATGCATTTCTTGACTTATGGTCCAACTTTTGCTAAAGATTCTTGGGTATATGAACACATGCTTCACACCCAAAGACTCAAAGATGATCATCATATGGTGGCTTCCCTTTCCATATTTCTTGGCCACTTTCAGAACTTTGGCAATACTAGATGAACTGCAACCAATACTTCTTCTGCCCAAAAGCCTTGTGAAAGGTTTGCATGAGCAGCATAGAAACCACTCTATCCTAAATAGTTATATTCATCCTTTTAGCTACACCATTCTGTAGCTGTAAACTCTCTATGAATTCCTCTAGACTGATAGATTGAATTCATCTGAGGTATAATCACCCCCATTACTTGAATGTAAAGCCTTAAGCTTAGTTCCTTTTTCAGTCTCAACTAAAGGAAGCCATTTTTTGAAAGTAAGGAATACCTCATCCTTTGATTTGATAGGAAATACCCAGACTTTTCTAGCTGTAGAGAACCACCTAATGATCTTGTGGGAATAGGAACACCTACATTTGTATGAACGAGGTCTAAGGGCTGAATTGAAGAGTTAATGTGCATCTTGTGCACATTCTTCGTTTGTTTTCCATATTGACAATGCTCACAAAATGAAAAATCAGAGAAAGATAATAGAGGTAAGTAGCCAGAACGAGAAAGATTTTCCATTCTACTATGTGATATATGGCCCAAATGACCATTCAAAATACAAGCCATAGGTTGTTCAGTAACAGCTAACATGTTCTTTCTATGATACAAATAAAGGATAAAGTAAACCAACTTTGCTTCCTTTTGCAATAACCATATTGCCCTTTGATATGCAAAAGGACTGGGCATAGAAGACCAACTTGTAACCAAGGTCATCAAGTTGATCAGCTGACATCAAACTACATGATAACTGAGGTACATGGCATACATTATGCATAGTAAATTTTGAACCATCAATAAACTACACAACCACATCTTTGATGCCCACAACATCATAGTGGTAAGAGTCACCAAGTCTCAGGTACCAAGAGACTTTCTTGCATAATTAGAGAATCATTCTCTGTGTGGTGTCACATGGAAAGAAGCACCAAAATCTAGTGGCCACATGTGGGAAAGAGAATCAGCCATAAGAACCTCAGTTGGCATAGTTCTATTGAGTGTCAACACATTAGCATCATCACAAACAACATTAGTTTCTTTCACATTTGATATCCCTCTTCCTTGATTTACTTCTACTCTTGTTCCATTGACCATTCTTTTCCTTGTTCTTGCTCGCGCCACATTGTTGATTCTTTCCTTGGTAAGAATCATGAACATTATATGCATCTCTACTCTGAGTGCCAACCATATATTTTCTACAAATCTCCTTACTCAAGAGTGCCCACATATGTCATCCTAGACTAGTTTACCACTAGGTGCACTATTGCTAATAACTATGCAAAATGTATCCCATGATGATGGTAAGGTGCATAACAGCAAGACTGCTTTCATTTCATTATCCATATCCATTTTATGAGCCTGTAATTGGGAGAATATAGCATCAAACTCATTTAGATGAGCAGCAACACTATCCGTGTCCATGCAAAGGTCATATAATTTTCTCATCAGATACACTTTATTTGATGCCATCTCCTTTTCATATGTATTGCATAACTTCTTCCAACGCTTCTCTGCACTTTCACAATCTAATACTGTAAAGTAAACATTATCTGCCAGGTGTAATTGAATGGCAGACCTGACCATTTCATCTAACTAATTCCAATCAGCTTCATCCATGTCAGCAGGCTTCTTTGAGATTCCATTTACGGGCATCCATCGCCTCCTCTGAATTAGCACATCTTTAATCTGATTCTTCCATAGAGCAAAGTTTGTGCCATCTTCGGATCTCAAAATGTTCTTTGCCTTGCAATTTATAGCTCCTCCTTAGAATATTGGCACTAGACTCTAATCCATCAGATGTGTCTGAGACCTCTGATGCCATGATGATAGAGAACTGAATAGAATGATAATAGAGCTAGAAGATTCCAACCACCACTAAGGCTCAAAGAAGGATGACCAAGTGTCAGATTCAAGGAGAGAATTTATCAGTCTTCCCAAAAATATGAATTAATGAACAGTAACAATGAACCAAAAGGATTGTGTGAGGATAAATGTGCTCACACCAATAAGTGTATCAAGGAGTAAATCGACCATTGTATAGTTGACAAAACCAAAAATCAAGGGATATTTTGCTAGGGTATCCTTTGCAAAATCAGCTATGAACTGTGTCAAAATCTCATAAAATTGAAGTATTGACATGTTTAGCTGCATAGTGAATCAATGACTCCACTACATATAATCAATTACCAGAAAGAAGCCAACTAGGCTTATCGAGCACCTATGAACAGTTGTCATACATCTCCTATGGCGAGCTTGGGTAAGTCTTCCACCTACATCATCAAAGAGACCCCAACATCTAGGTATCTCCCAACTAAGAAAACCTCACCATGACCCTCTTCATCAAACGTAAAAGGCTTTATGCAAAAACATATCTGCTATATCAATGATCACATGGACGTACATAAACAGTATCCACAGAAGCATGCATAGTGTATTTGTGCTCAATATATGCAGTAAAATGGCACTGAAAATCTAAATTCATTGCCCAAACACTCGTCAATAATACTTGCAAGTGTTTGTCAACTCTGTTCTTTAGACTCAACAAACTTGCATAGACTTGTAGTGGTTGCTCCCACCACAACTAAAATCTTTCAAGAAACTTGTAGATTAACTAGTGTGGCTAAAAGAAAAACCCCAAAAGGTGAACATTCATTGTCAAATAAGTACAAAGAATACTCTTCTTAATTTTCTTGGACCTCTAAGAAGCTAATTATGCAAAAAGTACTCCAAAATGGCTCCAAAAATCATCCCACAAATGCTTCAAAAATAGGCTTTGAAAGCAAAGAATCAAGCTTTGAGGGCCCAAAACTTGTTGAAGATAATGTGACCCTTAGTCCTTCCCCTTCTTCAAGCACCACAAGAGTGTAGCTTAGTGATAAGAAATCACCACGGTTAAGCAAGCTCTAGGGGGAACAGTACTGGGATGGGTGACCTCTCCCGAAGTACCGGGAACATTTGTCTTCCTTCATTGAGGTCCTCCCTTGCACAGAGCCAATGGTGCCAATAGTGACTTCGATGACTCGGATGACAAGGTATGCCAAGGTCTATGCCTTAGTCATTGCCTTTATCATAAGCCTTGGGTGGGTGGGTGGTGCTCTCTTCTTTCGCACAAAAGGAACAAAGATTTTGCATCTCTCTTAGTATAAAACCGAGCTTCAAGTACTACACATAGTACTCCGCAAAGAGGCTACAAAATACGCAGAAAAAACACAGTACATAGGGAGTGCAAACACAGACTTCTTAGGTGTTACAAATACTGTCAAACATACAATCTCTGGCTGACCAGGTCACTATATGTTTTATTAAAGAACATATACAAAAAGTGCTCGATGGCCATTTGGCCTTTCGCATGGACACTTATGGTAACAATTGTCTCTACACAAGGTGCAAGAGAGCGACTATTATGGCCACCACGTGCTAGAGAGATGACTCTCCCCCAACCGTATGCCTCTATATATAGCTCTCTCCAGGGGACTGCCTTCTTGTGCAGGTGGATACTAACCATCCATGTGTCATCCATGCAAATGCATGTGCGCCAAGTGTCTTAGTCAACTTGAGTTAACTCAAGTGGATGCTTCTAGATGGCTCTAGATCTCTTTGGGCAAAATACTCTCCCCATGTACCCCATGGGGATTGAACCCAAGACCTCCTCCTTCACACCCTTGAGACTTAACCACTAAGCTAAATGGATCACTTCTTTACAAGAGCACATGACCTCCTCGTAAGTCTAGACTCGAGATCTTTGTTCATACACAGGGGTGACCAAACGGTGTCCGATATTAGATCCATCTGAACCAGCCAAACCCTTAGATCATAGATTTCATTGTTCTTTTTTCCCTAGAAAAATATTTTCATCCTCAAAAATAGAGCTATATAAATACTGTAGTCAACCCCTGAGCCTCATGTTCTAAAACCAGAAGAACATGGTCATGTTCTAAAACTAGAAGAACATGTCTCATCTCTGTGGTGGGATCCATGCGCAAATGATTCAAAACACTATCTCGCTTTGCACTGATAAACTAGTCAAAGTGCAAAGCAGTGAATGAATTATAAGGATGGATCTAAAAACATCCATAGTCACTTCATTGTTTCTTGATGTGCGCTCTAGGCACAAACATATGAAATGGATGGATTCCAATTACTAGTCCATTTCATGGACATGATTGATGCATGGACTTAGTAGCTAAGGTGGGATTCTTATCCCAATTAAGACTTTGAGAACTCTTGACTCACTTGAATTTAATTTGGAAAACATGAAGTTTGAATGTCCCAAACATCAAACTTGGATGTTTGTACTATGGTTTATTTTCAACCAACATTTATTTCATTTTTTCACTCGACTGGAGGACTACTTTATCCTAATGGGCTACAAAATCCTATATAAAATGTAGGATAAAGTTTCCATTTACTTTGGGTTAACCATACTATAACTTGACCAACCCAAACTCAAAATGAAAATTATCTATCATAGGATACTTTTCTCAAAAATCTTTGGGTTGAAGTTCTTGGGAATTCTCAATCTGATAAATAATTCCTAAATTTTCTTTTCTAGAGTGGATTGAACCCTAGAAAATCATTTATGATATAACTTGAAGCAAACTCAAATAAATAAGTCAACTTAGACTTATCATCTTTTGAATATTGAAAAGGTTCTTGTACAGAATATCTATTTGGGATGTTTAAATTAGTTAGTTGGTTCTAATCGGCTAATCCCTTGACTTTTGTGAAAAGAATTAGATATAATATCTTAGTTGAATACAGAAATATGGAAAGCGGAAAGAAAAAACTAAAACTCAATACAACCAATTCAAACTTTGAAGATACATAAACTTACAAGGAATCAATTTCTAGATGACTCAAGACTTTAACTTCTCAAAGATATGTTTCAACAAGGTATTGAAGCATTTTCCTATATTTAAGAGAAATAAATTGGATTCTCAAAATGATTCTGAGTAAATCTAAAACATCATCCAACCACAAGGTACTAGTGTGGTATCTAACATTAGCGTGTCAATCCATTGAGGTTCTATTGATGAGTCTTTACTCAAATAATGCTTCATTTGACACTAATTTCAAGTCTATATTTAATCTTTATGACTCCTTATTGTGAATCAATTCTTGTGCATTTCTTTGAATCAAATGATTGAATTTACCAAGTTACACTAGGAACTTGATGCTTGACTTAGTTAGTTCAGTCCTTAGTTGAAAGGGTCTTTTCAATGTCAAAGTCCAACTTCTTTATAAATTTATCAAATATTTATGAATCAGTACTTTATCTTGAAGTGTTTCATGATTCAAATAAGAACAAGTCTTTTTTATTTGAAAAGGAAGATCTTGGAAGTTATTTTTACTTCGTATCTTCATATGTACTTGATCTTGAAGTATCTTGAGATCATTATGTTATCCTCCTTGAATGTAAAGTTCTCCTTTGAAGTTTTAATTCCCTTGAGGATCAAATCTAACTTCAAGATTCACACTAGAACTAAAAGATAATTATCATCCCACTGTCCGATTTCCCATATCATCTTTCCTACATCAATCTGAATATAAAATCTGGTGTCCAATCCTATTTTATATTCACATCAACGTGTGAGTGATATTTATCCTAAAGTCTAAACATATCTTGATAGAGTACCTTCTCTCTTCAATCCTTTAAAAGAATTTTGAAGTATCAGGTATTACCTCTATCTTGATATTCTAGGCTTTGATTCCTTCACACGATTGTTTCACGATCTCATGCTTGCCTTAGAAATTTGAAAACCTCTTGATAGATTTCCATTATTTCATAGAGTTTTCAAATGAAAACCAATTAGAATTCCAAGTACTTCAATTTTGACAAATTCAAGTCCAACTAGTTTATTCTTGAACAATTTCTAGTGATAAGAGTTTTTACTTCTTATCTTTAGATTCCTTTCTTACTGCCATATCATACATGAGACTACCAATGGCAGACTGATAGGGAATTTTGATCATGAATTCCTTTTCCTCATCTGATTTGGGGCAATCATCCCTGCTCAATTTCACATATGTGGGTAAAGGTGTACTCAATGCATTTCCACCCTGCATATTGAACCTGTGAAGTACTTTGGATTTGAGACAAGTATATGCATCTTTTACTCCTATCGCGAGTAATGTGCATGCCAAGAATATGTTTGGCATTCCCCAAGTCCTTCATATCAAATGTCTGACTCAATTTCCTTTTGAGGATTGACAACTCATAGGAGGACTTCCTAGCAATCAACATATCATCGACATAAAGTATCAAGCATATCAACCTACCATTTGAGCATCTCTTTGTGTAGAGACAATGATCCTCATTGCTTCAAGAATAGCCTTGGGACTTCATAAAAGCATCAAACTTTTGGTATCATTGTCTAGGAGACTGTTTAAGTCCATACAAGCTCTTCTTGAGCTTACAAACTAGATTTTCCTTGCCAGGAACTACATAACCCTCTGGTTGTTCCATATAGATCTCATCTGTAAGATCTCCATGCAAGAAAGCAGTTTTCACATCCATTTGGGATAGCTCTAAGTCCTCCATTGCAACGAATCCAAAGAACATGCGCAAAGTAGTCATCTTGACCACTTGAGAGAAGATTTTCTCAAAATCAACACCATGTTGTTGCTTAAAACCCTTTGCAACAACTCGTCCTTTATATTTTGGAAAAGCACTATCTAATGTGAATTTCAGCGTATATACCCATTTACATGGTAAAGCTTTCCTACCTTTTGGCAAAGGTACTAAATCCCAAGTACCATTCTTGTGAATAGAATCTAACTCATTCTTCATGGCACGCTCCCACTTGACATGATCCTCTGTCTACATAGCCTCTTTGTAGCAAGAAGGCTCATCGGCATCTGTTAGCATAACAAAATCTAAGCTTAGAACATATCTATCAGGTGGTTGTGAGACACGTGCAGAACCTCTCAATGGTTGGTGAACAGGAACATGTGCACACTGATCTGAATGGACTTGAACATCCCTATGTGCAGCATTTTTATGCATGCTAACCGGAGGACTAGTATCCTCAAACACCACTCTTCTCACTTCAACCTCCTTAATGTCTTGTTTATGCATCTTAGACTCATTAAAAATAACATCACTACTTTTGATCACTAACCGTGTTTCAGGATCCCATAAGCGATATCCAAATTTTCCTTCTCTACCATATCCAAGAAAAATGCATTTCTTTGACTTATGGTCCAACTTTTCTCTAAGATTTTTGGGTATATGAACATATGCTTCACACCCAAAAACTGAAAGATGATCATAATATGGTGGCTTCCCTATCCATAACTCTTGTGCCACTTTCAGACCTTTCACAGTACTAGGTGAAAGGTTAATCACATGAACTGCAGTCAATACTGCTTCTGCCCAAAAACCTTGTGAGAGGTTTGCATGATGCAACATAGAGACTACTCTATCTTGAATAGTTCTATTCATCCACTCAGCTAGGCCATTTTGTACTGGGGTATAAGGAGTTGTAAACTCTCTAGGAATCCCTCTAGACTAACAGAAAGGCTGAATTCATGTGAGGTATACTCACCCCCTTTATCTGAACATAAAGCCTTAAGCTTAGTTCCTTTTTTAGTCTCAACTGAAGCAAGCCATTTTTTGAAAGTAGGGAATACCTCATCCTTCGATTGGATAGGATATACCCAGACTTTTCTAGTAGCATCATCTATGAAAGTGACAAAGTAAAGAGAACCACCTAAGGACCTAGTGGGCATAGGACCACACACATCTATATGAACGAGATCTAAAGGCTGAATTGAAGAGTCAATGTGCGTCTATGCACATTTTTGGTTTGCTTTCCATATTGAAAATGCTCACAAAATGAAAAATCAGAGAAACAGGTAAGTAGCCAGACAGGAAAGATTTTCCATTCCACTATGAGATATATGGCCCAAACCACCATGCCAAATACAAGACATAGGTTGTTCAGTAACAGCTAACAAGTATTCTTTCTGTGATACAAATAAAGGATAAACTGAGCCAACTTTGCTTCCTTTTGCAATAACCATATTGCCCTTTGATATACGAAAGGACTCAGCATAGAAGACCACCTTGTAACCAAGGTCATCAAGTTGACCAACTCACATCAAACTACGTGATAACTGAGGTACATGGCGTACATTATGCACAGTAAATTTTGAACCATCAATGAACTGCACAATCACATCTCCAATCCCCACAACATCACACTAGTAAGAGTCACCAAGTCTCACAGTACCAAGAGACTTTGCTGCATAATTAGAGAACCATTCTCTGTTTTTGGTGTCACATGGGAAGAAGCACCAGAATCTAGCAGCCACTTGTGGGAAAGAGAATCACCCATAAGCGCCTCAGTTGGCACAGTACTATCAAGTGTCAACACATCAGCATCATCAGAAATAGCATTAATTTCTTCAATCTTCACAGTCGAAGTAGATGGTGCAGGTAATTGTTTAACATGCCCATCAACATTTTGTCCTTTACCTTTAGCATTCTTTAATGCATAACACTCTTTCTTCAGATGTCCTTTCTTACGACAATAATGGCATTCGATATCCCTCTTCCTTGATTTACTTATACTCTTATTCCGTTGACCATTCTTTTCCTTGTTCTTGCTCCTGCCACGTTGCTAATTCTTTCCTTGGTAAGAATCACGAGAATTGTATGCATCTCCACTCTGAGTGCCAACCATAGATTTTCTATGAATCTCCTCACTCAAGAGTGCTCCACATATGTCATCATAGACGAGTTTACCACCAGGAGCACTATTGCTAATAGTTGTGCAAAACGTATCCCATGAATATAGCATCAAACTCATTCAGATGAGCAGCAACACTATCTGTGTCCTTCATACAAAGATCATATAATTTTCTCATCAGATACACTTTATTTGATGTTGTCTCTTTTTCATATGTATTGCATAACTTCTTCCAAAGCTCCTCTGCACTTCCACAGTATAATATTGTAAAGAAAACATTATCTGCCAGGTGCAAGCGAATGGTAGACCTGGCCATTTCATCTAACTAATCCCAATCATCTTCATCCATGTCAGCAGGCTTCTTTGAAATCCCATTTACTAGCTTCCATTGCCTCCTTTGAATCAGCACATCTTTAATCTGATTCTTCCATAGAGCAAAGTTTGTGCCATCAAATTTTTGGATCTTAAAATGGTATTTGCCCTACAAGTTATAGCTCCTCCTCGGAACACTGGCACTAGACCCTAATCCACCAGATGTGCCTGAGACCTCTGATGCCATGATGGTAGAAAACTAAATAGAATGATAAAGGAGCTAGAAGAGTCCAAACACCAACAAATAAGTGTATCAAGGAGTAAATTGATCACCATATAGTTGACTAAACCAAAAATTTGGAAAAATATTGCCAGAGTATCTTCTGCAAAATGGACCTATGACCAGTGTGAAAATATCATAAAACTGCAAGTACTGACATGTTTATGTGCATAGTGAATCATTGACTCCATTGCATTTAATCAGTTACCCAATAGAAGTGAACTAGGCTTATCGAGCACCTATGAACAACTATCATACATCTCCTATGGCGAGGCTAGATAAGTCTTCCATCTGCATCACCGAAGAGACCCTGACATATGGGTGTCTCCTAATTAAGAAAACCTCACCACGATCCTCTTTTTCAAATGTAAAAGGCTTTATGCAAAAAACGTAACCGCTATATCAATGACCACATGGACATACATAAGCGGTGTCCACAGAAGCATACATGGTGTGTATGTGCTCAATATATGCAGTAAAATGACACTTAAAGGCTGAATGCACAGCCCAAAAACTAGCCAACAACACCTGCAAGTGTCTGTCAACTTTGATGTTTTAGGCCCAAAAAACCTGCATAAATTTGTAGTGGTTGTTCCCACCAAAACTGGAAACCTTTCGAGAAACCTAAAGTTTTACGAGTGTGGCTGAAAACACAGCCCTAAAGTTTGATATTTGTTGTCAGAGAAGTACAAATAACACTCTTCTTGATGTTCTTGGATCCATATGAAGAGAACTATGTGCGAAAGTACTCCAAAATTGCTCCAAAAGACACCCCAAAAATGCTTAAGAAACAGGCCTTGAAAGCAAAGAATGAAGCTTTGAGGAACCAAAACATGTTCAAGGTAATGTTAACCTTAGTCTTTCCCCTTCTTCAGACCCCACAAGAGTGTAGCTTAGTGGCAAGAGATTGCCACGGTTAAGCGAGCTCTGGGGGGAACAGCACTAGGATGGGTGACCTCCCGAGAAGTACCGGGAACCTCTATCTTCCTTGATCGTTGAGGTCCTCCCTTCCACGCAGCCAACGGTGCCAATGGTGACTTCAGTGACTCGGATGACAAGGTATGCCAAGGTCTATGCCTTGGTCGCTACCTTAGTCGTAAGCCTTGGAGAAATCTGGAGGGGGAGTGCTCGCTTCACTCGCACAAAAATGAAGAAAGCTTTTGCCTCGAAATGCTCTGATATCAGTGAAGTAATTCGATGGCGATCCACCACAGTGTGCTCTCCTTCTCAAGAGCTTTGCGACGATATCCTTGGAGTAGAAAATTGAGCTCCTAGGGCCGCATACAATACTCCACACAGAGCCTGCAGAATACGCAGGAAAAACACAGTACACAGGGAGCACGAAGACAAATTTCTTAGGTATTACAAATGTGGTCGAACTTATATTCTTTGACTGACCAAGCCACTATATGTTTTATTAAAGAACATATATGAAAAAGTGTCCAGTGGCCATTTGGCCTTTCACATGGACACTAACGCTAACACAGATCTCTTTGGGCAAAATACTCTCCCCATGTACCCCATAGGGATTGAACCCAAGACCTCTTCCTTCACACCCTTGAGAATTAACCACTAAGCTAAGTGGATCACTTGTTTACAAGAGCACATGACCTCCTAGTAAGTCTAGACTCGAGATCTTTGGTCATACACACGGGTGACCAAACGCTGTTCGATTTCAAATCTATCTGAATCGGTCGGACCCTTAGATCATAAACTTATTTTATTACACAAGGAGATGCTTAGATGGAAGCTTGATATGCTTGATACTTTATGTCGACGATATGTTGACTATTGGGAATTCCTCAGTCAGTTTTCAAAAGGAAGTTGATTGAGACATTTGATATGAAGGATTTGGGGGATGTCAAACATATTATTGGCATGCGCATTACTCGTGATAGGACTCAAGGATGCATATACTTGACTCAAAGTGAGTACATATCCAAAGTACTTCACACCTTCAATATGCAACGTGGCAAGGCATTGAGGACACCTTTACCCACATATGTGAAATTGAGCAAGGATGATTACCCCAAATCAAATAAGCAAAAGGAATTCATGACCAAAATTCCTTATCAGTCTGTTGTTGATAGTCTCATATATGCTATGGTAGCGATGAGACCAGACATTGCATTTCTAGTGATCATGGCAAGAACCAGTAGGAAGGAGTCAAGATGATTTTTAGATATCTAAATGGCATCAAGGACAAGTATCTATGCTTGGGTAGAGGAAAGGCATCCATTATTGGTTACACTGATTCTGATTATGCAAGTTGTGTAGACAATCGAAAGTCTACATCAGGGTACATTTTTCATTTGTTGGAGGTGTTATCTCTTGGAGATCTCGTCTTCAAGAATGTAGAATTGTTTCCACTATAGAAGTAGAATATGTTGTAGCAAGTGAGGTAGGTAAGGAAGCATTGTGGCTTTCTCGGTCTTCCTTGTGATATAGTTCTACCTCAGCATGTACCTCATTTGCTTAGTGATAGTCAGTGTGACATTGATTTGGCTGAGAGTCTAGTCTATCATGCAAAGACCAAGCACATTGAGGTGAGGTATCACTTCACTAGAGATTGCTTAGCCACTCAGTGCATTATTCTTGAGAAGTTTCATACTCTATATAATGTTAGAGATGCTTTGACTAAAGCTCTACCATAAGATAGCTTTCGAAACTTGTCACTCGATGGGGGGGCTACTTGGTTCTTGATCTTGCACAATTACTTGCACATTGTGTAACATGCCCATCAGGTGGGAGGTATAGTTTGTATACTTACACTTGGGTATTCTTTATCATTGTTTTCTTTTTCTCCTCTAGCCACTTTGGTCATATTGGTCTTTAGTGGGAGATTGTTACCATTAGTATCCATGTGAAAGGCCAAATGGCCAACGAGACACTTTTGTATATGTTCCGTAATAAAACATATAGTGGTGTGGTCGGCCAAACTGTAAGTTCGACCACATTTGTAACACCTAGGAAATCTATGTTCGTGCTTTCTCTGTACGGTTTGTTTTTTGCGTATTTTGTAGGTATTGCATGGAATACTATGTACAGCATCTGGAGCTCGATTTTCTATTATGAGGGTACCATCGTGGAGCTCTTGAAAAGGAGAATCCACCGGTTGTGCATCGCCATTGCACCACTTCATCAAGTACCTTTTCTTTTGCACCATATGTTTTAATTTGCAATGAAAGTATGCATTGTTATAGGGCCACATTCCATGGCCATGCATAAGCACAATGCTTTCAACCCCATGTATAATATGTCACAACTTCTTGAGCACAACTTCTCAAGGCTTGTTTTAAATATGGACCTTGTAACAACTATCTTCAATTAGCATGTTGGCGTCATTGAGGTTTTGAGGACAAAAAAAAAAAAAAATCATTTGGTCCTTGTTATAGAAAATAAATAATGCTCGTTGAACCCAACACCTTAAGAGGAGAAATCGAGACTAGAAGCATTGAGTGCTTCAAGAAACACATATGGCAAATACCACAAGGGTTAGTCAAGGACGATAGGCATTAGGAGGAGGGGAGTGTAGCATGAATCATTGAAACAAAGCAAAGAGAATATGAAAAAGAGCTAAAAATTAGGGAATGAAGCTTAGAATTTGATCAATTTTTTGGGAAGAAACAATTATTGCTTATTAATAGAGCCCATCTTTATGGAGAATAAGCTTTGTAAGAGTACCAAAGGATTCCTTGATGTTCATCCCCAATAATATTGTAGATAATTTGTTTGCCATGATTCACAGCTTGAAGTATGAATAGATATACATTTAGGTCATCTTCAACTCATTTTGGAGGAGGAGATTTATTTCGATTACACTCCCATAACTTCATCTTCTTACCCATTTTTCTCCTCGTAGGTGAGCTTCTTGGTGTGTCTACTAGTTGAAAAAAGTCTATTATCTACCTATCCCCTCTCTCATTTATGGTGTTTCTTGTGCATATTGATCTCCATGAATGAATATATGAATGTATATCATTCTACCAACCTTCTTTTCTGACATGTGGGGAGTTCCGTGTGATTGAAGACTATCTGAGAATCACCTCCTCTAGAGCATTTCATTGGCCTATTGAATGTTAAATTTGGCCTTACAATTAGGAAGCTATATCATTTTTAGTGTTTGTGGCCATAAAAATGTGTTTGAGAGATGACATGCTTGAGATAGGATAGGAGATGTT
Organism: Ceratopteris richardii; assembly: GCA_020310875.1. Classification (NCBI taxonomy): domain Eukaryota; kingdom Viridiplantae; phylum Streptophyta; class Polypodiopsida; order Polypodiales; family Pteridaceae; genus Ceratopteris; species Ceratopteris richardii. The sequence goes on from MU264474.1 coordinate 20,649, forward strand.
TGTTGAACATGAGGATTAGATTTGCACAACCATCATACCAAGGCCATGCCTCCATCCACTAATCGAATCATTGCTCCACATTGATAATTTAAGTGCTATGTCAATCCACCACTATACTAGTACCTAGACTTTTGAGGTTGGTGCATCTCACCTTTTGAGTCCAAGTGCATACAACACTCCCATCCTACATTTGTAGATTGTATCTCCTAGGGAACTTAATATGCAAAAACAAGTATACATGCATACATACGTACATGCATGCATACATTCATACAAATATACATACATGCATACATCAATGCATAACATTTACATACATACATCCATGCATGCATCCATGCATACATACGTGCATGCATATGTACTAAAGCAATAACAAGATGTTCTCCCCAAAAAAAATAAATGCATGCACGCACATACATACAAGCATGTCCTTTTGGCTCTCTTCTTGTACATAAGCAATAACAAGATGTTCTCCCAAAAAAAAAAATGCATGCATGCACATACATACAAGCATATGTCCTTTTGGCTCTCTTCCTGTACATAAGTAATAACAAGGTGTTCTCCAAAAAAAAATGCATGCATGTATGTATGATGTGTGTATGTATGTATGTATGTATGTATGTATGTATGTATGTATGTATGCATGCATGCATGCATGTGTGTGTGGCTTATATAGGACCAAGTTCCATATGTCCGTTATCTGCTTTTTTCAACTAGAGATCGAGTCACTGGAAACAAAAAAGAGCATAATAATGAATGAGGCACATGTCATCTGTTTAGGAGGCTTTGTGAGAAAATTATTACCTTTCATCCCTAACTGAGGAATTCCTAGTACAGAACTTCAACATCAACAAAAAATACACTGGTTAACCTATTTCATACCTATCATCCAATAAGAAAAATACATCAAGTAGATGATTCAGGCATAACAGACTTCACAAATAAAAGTTGTGGAAACCACCTATCAGTCTTTGAGAGCACACAACATTGTTATAGTGAGGCAAATTGTAGATGGACAACGTTTCAGAAACATGCATGCTTCCCATATGAAAATTCAAGTATGTTTACACTTGTTAGGTTTGAACTCGAAATATGTGATTACCTCTTCTCTATTGCATCATGTCCCAATGATAAGATCACATACTTCTTTGCTTCCACTTTCACAAAAGAACCTCTTGCATATGGAAGCACCCATGATTTTCGTGTTAGTATGCACTTCACCATGAACAATCCAAAGTCTTCATGTCATAGCAACTCACATGTTCAATTACTTACCACTTTCCTACATAATTGAACGATGGAAATTCTGGTAATTTTCATGGGGAAATATGAAGAGCTCCCCATACACTGTATTCATGAAATTGGCATGGTTTAAGTAGAGAACTGTACCACCAGATTTGTGCAGGTTCAAGATAGTACCAAACAGACTAAAGCGTGGAACAAAAAACAGAATTATTCACTCTTAGACAGGTAGGTCTCAAGATAGACTTGCCTCACACCTTGATTCGAAACTGACTATAAGAGTCTACAAGACCAATGATCCATGGTAAACGATAGTAGACACAGTAAACAGGTGAAGGGGTATCCTAAATCTTACAAATCATTTTTGTCGAAGCCATTAGGTACTATGGCTGATTTTGGATTTTTTTTCACAAACTGCCAATGTTTTCCGATTATCAAAAAAAAAAAGAAAACTAAAAAACAACTTTGAGCTAGCAATCAACCATGCATGATTCCGTATATAGGGCTTAATATATTCAAGATAGCTTTGATTCCATTCTTCATGCATATGTTGACCTCAGGAGAGATACACCTAGTTACAATGAGCTGCTAGCTAATCAGTCTGTGATTGTTTGCGCATCAACCAGAGATGGGTCACATACAACTATTATATGACCATAACTTAACTTACACTCACGTGATGAGAGGTATCAAGTGATTAGACAAGAGATGGAATATACACATGATGAAGAGAGAGGCAATTTCAAAGAGATCCATCAAGCACCCCATAAATATGTGTTTATCACATGCACTTAACAGTGGGCATTTGCTTGTCAAGTTTTATCTTTCTGCATCGATTTCAAATTAGAGATGGAGCAAGAAATACCTAAAGAGAATAGGCAATGCAAAGATTCAAGACTGATAGAAGGGTTTTCTGGAGCATGATCTACTACTCTGCATGTGTCCTTTTCCGTAACCCCTTACAAAGAATTTCCATCAACATTATCAATGACACCTACAAGAAAGCTAGTCAAGCTGATTTAAGTTCACCTGTACCCCAAGAAGCCTACTGGTCACTCCTATACCCAGCAAATAAACCTACTATTTATATCCATCTCCTTCTTCTAATATGTGCCAAGATTAAACCGAAAAAAAAAAAAAGATGGAAAGTTTTTAGATTCAAGGTCAAAAAAAGCAGCAAGTATGCACGTGCCATTTGACTTACCAGAAACAGTTGCTGCTATAACTTGAAGTGCTGCTACATGATCATATATACTTGCAAACTCCAACATGAAATTTCCGATCAATTTTTTTAGGAGTTTCTAAAAGGCTATAACTCATTGATAAAATACCTTTTGAGAATAGAATGTGACATTCCACCAGTAGTAGTAGTGATGCTGTGAAGGAATCAGTTTAAAGGACACACTGGTTCTTCCCAAAAGAAGAATATAGAGTCAATCACAAATCCCTTCTGTATGTTCGACACTTCATGAGCTGCATCCATTAAGCTACTGCACCACTCAGCCCAAAAATGTATACAGCAGAAAAATTAACAGATGCATAAGAATATCACATGCACTTTGATTGTTTCCTTGCATTATTTGCCTCTACTATGGATTAGAAATCTCTTGACAATTTCTTTTGTCACTCAGGCGACTTTAAACCTTTCTACAAGCCGTTCAGCACCTCCTTTACATTCAGCAATTGACCTAGAGGTACACTCTTTTATGGATGTTGCTAGCTGAGTCACAGATGGCATTACTTGCTTGATACCATCCAATGTGCTTGTAACTGAATCAGAACATTTGGTTTTGACACCACTGATTCTATTACCAACACCTATTGTAAACTCAGTTGACCGCTGCTGGATGGCCTGACAAAATAGCACTACAAGATGAAAGAACCTTAGAAGTGCATCCCTCAATGCCTTGATTGAGTCGTTGCTCTTCTGTGCCAACCATTGCACAGGGAACCTCACTTGGCCGTGCAGATGTTCGCTATATTTCCAACTTGGACCGGGTATATTTGCATCACTAAGCTCTTCAGCGACGCGGACTTTGATTCCACCAAGCTCCCAACGCTTCCTTGCCTGCTCTAGAAGCTTTGAGTGTGCTGAGGCCCTCCTAGCTTCCTCTTCTGCCCACACCCTAATATCATATTATACCACCAAAATCAGTTCAAACAACATTCTAAAAAAGAAGTCCATCCAAAACGTAAGATTTATGATGTTGCTCTGAAAGGTACTGGAAGCAATTCAATCAAGACTTATCAGTATAAATCATGTTCCTTACCGAGCTAAATAAAGGGCCTTTTTCTCCACTTCAAGTTCTGAACGAATTTTGCTGATCTTTTCTTCTCCTCTTGTGCTTCTGCATGGAGTTTGTCAACCTGTCCTTTCTGAAATGACACCTCTAGCTTTGCACTTGAAAGAATCCGAACTTCCTCCTCTACATCATGCTTCATCTTAGTTAGCAAATCCTTTGTACATTCTAGTTCTGCATGTTCTTTCAGCAGAGCAAGTTTTTCCTCGTGCTCCGCTTTAACCTGCTCAAGTTGTGCTTGAAGCCCCCCAGACACTATTGAAGACCCATGCTGTTTAAGTATTCCCTTCTCAATGAACTCATTAAAGTCAGCAGTTTCTTCTTGCTGTCCTTGTGTTTCTAAACCAAGCTCTGCTACAACAGCAGCTTCTGCCATTGATTCAGCTTCTTGTCTAGCTAATTCCTCTGAGACAAATTCCCATGCTTGCCCTGTTGCGAGGGCTACAGCTGCTTGACCTTTCGTTACTGGCTTTTCTGGCTGAAATCTCCTCGTATAACCTATTGGCAAATCGAACACCATGCGGATAAGTAGAGCAAGCATCTATGATCATTGATTTATTTGTTCATCATGAACAAGATCCAAAGAAACAGACCAAATGCAAGAGCTACTATACTCCTTTCACCAGACTTAACATCTGCCAGCAAAGCAGGCCATGCATCTTGCTGTATCTTATCAATGTCAAGGAAACCAGACAGATTTTGAACATCCTGAAATAACAAGAAATGGCAGTTTGGAACCTGTTATGCTATTCAAAGTATTCAAGCGATACATTCTACTATATGCATTTACCATCTTTGTTGGTAAAGCAGAGTTCCCAGTTTGAAGAAAAGGCTCTCTTTCCAAAGCCATTCTCCAAGTTAGAAGGTCTTGACGAGTAAGTGGGCTGCAGGTATTGACCAGTTAGCAAGACTAAAGATCATTACTTCAATTTCAATTCTAAATTTTAAAAGAAGCAGAACACTGAAAAGATGTAAATATACCTCTCTGGTGCAAAATGAGAACTACTGTCTGCTTCTAGTGTATCTTCCCACAATAACTGGCTAGATATGAGACCAGCTTCAGCTAAGCCTGTAGAAATTGAATTCAGAAAATAAATTTCTGAGTAGCATAAGCTCAACATTGAACTTCATAAAAAGTTCAAAAAATAAACTCACAAGAGCCTAATTATGCAAGCCAACACATACCCTGAATAGAAGGGAAGTCCTCATCTGTTGGCAAAACATCAGCATAAGCAAGCTTCGATGCACCATCAATATACATTGCAGGAAAGACCTTGTGTGCAGGATTCCTACATGTGTGCAGAATCTATTAACCATAAGGTGAGATCGAGAACTCACATGGCCAATGATCCACAACAAGTGAGCATGTACAAGCATACAAACCAAAGATCATTTAACATAGAGAGAGAAATGGGATGAAAGTACGAGAAATGGGATGAAAATAAGACTAAGCAAGACGAAGAAAAATGATATCCCACCTGTAAGAAAAAATATGATGGCAGAATAGACCAATCAACAGATGAGAAAAAAAGTGGATTGAGAGGAAACGCAGACGACCCCGGCGGCGCCACGGGGGGGGGGGGGGGAGAGAAAGAAAGAAAGAAAGTGTTTCTACGTCTATTAGGAGGCCGAACTCGGCCTATGAGACAAATCGATGTACATGGGTGTATCTTCTGTCAATCAGAAAAGAAAAAAGTGCTGAAAAAACAGGTAAAGCTGATATAGATCTCCGTAGTATGCATGTGGAGATACCCATGGAAGTGTGGGGGGGGGGGGGGGGGGGGGGGGGGGGGGGGGGGGGGGGGGGGGGGGGGGGGGGGGGGGGGGGGGGGGGGGGGGGGGGGGGGGGGGGGGGGGGGGGGGGGGGGGGGGGGGGGGGGGGGGGGGGGGGGGGGGGGGCGGGGGGGGGGGGGGGGGGGGGGGGGGGGGGGG
>MU264475.1:0-26124 GCA_020310875.1 Ceratopteris richardii
CTCTCTCTCTCTCTCTCTCTCTCTCTCTCCCTCTCTCTCCCTCTCTCTCTCCCCCTCCCCCCCCCTTCCCCCTCTCCCCCCCCTCCCTCCCTCCCTCCCTCCTCCCTCCCTCCCTCCCTCCCTCCCTCCCTCTCTCTCTCTCACATCAGTGCGAGTCATATGCTATGGAGCATCCACAGATCATGAGGAGCAGAGATCCAGTCGAGACAGGGACCAGCAGAGTATCAGCGGATACGGGTCAAGACACCACCGGGTATGGCAGACATTTACTTGAGCTAGGAAGTCGACATCGTCTCGTTATATACAACGGGATGCACCGTTGGCCAGGCTCAGGTGGACTTACTTGCTTCCCTCACAGGGGAGGCGAGAGCACGGTTGACTACATTTTGGGTACCATTTCTGGAGCTTCACTTATTCCCTCACTTAGTATTGGATGACGTCCACTCAGTGCTGACCATACATTATCACGTTCACACTTTCATCTCATATTGCATTAGACCCTCCCACACTCATTGAGCCACACACCACAATACACTTCACACACGAGCTCTCACATTTTATGCACACCACTTACACACCCGCCTACTCTCCCTCGACCCACTATCACCACTAGACACACTCACATCACAGATCACCACTATCCTACATGACTCAGCCCTACAAAGCTTTCCACACCACACACATACACACCCTCCCACGGGATCCATGCCCCAAAATCGTTGGTACGATACAGATTGTCGAGAGCTCAAGAAGCACCTACGGATTTTAGAGCATAGGGGGGATATTACACACAGGCAGCACAGCGACGCATGCAGCCTTACCCGTCGCAAGCGGCGAGAATGGGAGGAGAGACAGTACTGGATATCTATCACTCGCTCATGAGCCGGGATAGTGCAGTGGCATGGCGACACCTGAGAGAGAGGAGACAGCAGACACCCATTCGAGACCCGAGCACTTGGCATAGCTATGCGCAGAACCTATACGAGATCCCTGACCAGCCCCCCATTCCCATGCCACAGAGCTCACGCCCCACTACCTGTGACTTCTTCACATCGACTATGGTGAGCAGTGCCATTGCCCATCTACAGCATGGAAGGGCCCATGACCAGTTCGGTTTACAGGCAGAGCATCTCATCTACGGATGCACGACCCTAGCACCGCTCATTGCCCACCTCTTCAACCGAGCATTGGTTGAAGGGTTTTCTTGACTCATGGACTGAGCACACCATTGTGCCCATTCATAAGTCAGGTGATGTTATGGATCCATCCACATACCGGACGATCATGATTGGCCCCATACTGGCCAAGTTATATAGGGCAGTGCTAGAGACAGAGTTGAGCACTCTTGCCGAGAGGAAGGGTGTCAGGGCCCTGGGACAGGCAGGATCCAGACGAGATTACTCTACCATTGACCACATCTTCACTTTGAGATGCTTGATTGACCAGGCACGAGTGAGGAAGAGGAGACTGTACTGTTGCTTTGTGGACTTCCGCAAAGCCTTCGACACAATTCCCAGGGAGGCTCTTCAGACGTCTACACGATATCGGGGCTCCAGAGGAGATGATATGGATCTACGCCTTATATGAGAGAGTATCAGGTAGAGTGAGATGCCCAGGCGGTCTATCCGATTCACTTGCTAGCACCATCGGGGTGAAGCAAGGGTGCCCCCTCTCACCCACCCTTTTTGGTTTATACATTGACGAGATAGTGGACTTCATATGGCAGCAAGGAGGAGGGCATTGAGGTACGAGGGACTACTATCCACATTCTTTTATATGCTGATGATATTGTGCTCGTTTCAGAGTCTGCAGAGGGATCTTCCATACATCAGCACAGGTGAGGAGACACAGTTCTTTCACAGCAGCAGGCACCCATTGAGGTAGTTGGTTCATATGTCTACTTGGGAGTGACTTTCACAGCATCCTCTGGGGTTTTCTCCATGTCTCAGGCAGCCCGTGATCGCATCACACGTGGATACGCAGCGCTAGCTTTGATGGAGAGACAGTGTCACCAGGCATATTTTCAGGAGCCCTGCACAAAGGGGTGGCTCTTCGACACTTTAGTTACCCCAGCACTCATGTATGGTGCAGCTATATGGGGACCGGGATTAGCTACATCTCATGGACAGCACTAGAGAGACCGCAGATTCCCATGATTGCTAGACTCATCCGCAGCAAATCTTCGGTACCCCATGATATCATTAGGGCAGAGCTTGCTGCACCACCGATGCTAGTAGAGGCACTCTTCCAAACAGTATGCCTACACAGGATCCAGAGCATGGACACAAAGCGCATCACTTACAGAGCTTTCCAGGCATCATGCTACATGGCACTAGCCGGAGACACCTCATCATGGTAATGCACAGACACGGGATTGGCTTGCCCTCCATGGTTTTGACATAGACAGACTACCACCAGTACAGTATGACTCCCAGACTCCCACCTATTCACTCTCTCACCAAGAGAGAAATAGGATCATCCATCAAGAGATATGGCATACATACATACAGAGGACATGGATGAGCTCGGGGAGGACATTGACACCGAAAATGCTTCACTACCGTGAGCATTTTCTACGGATTTCAGACCAGGGCTTCATTGAGACTCCACGCTACATGCAGACATATATACCACACCACCTTCGAGTCATCATTGGGCAGCTTCGAGTTTCATCACATCAGCTCGAGATCGAGAGGGGTCGGGCTAGAGGAGTCCCTCGAGAGGAGAGGTGGTGCCCAGTATGCCATACAGAGATAGAGAGTGAGGAGCACCTCGTTATCAGATGCCCAGCATACTCGGACCTACGAGCTACACACCAGACACGGGTGAGTACCCAGCAGACTATTACTCAGTATTTGAGCGCGTTGGTCCACATCGGACGGACCTGCTCACACTCCAGCAGGCGGCAGTGGCACAGAGAGTGCGACGCCGACCACATCTGGTTGGGTACCGACGACCACGACTACACCAGGAGGATATCTCACGCATAAGGATAGCCCACGACTACATGATGGAGCATAGGCGCACTACCACCACTTGGACAGGCTTCCTCCAGGAGGCACTCCTACCGCCGCCGATGTACCATATACTCCACCCACCTCCACCCATCATCAGCACTTAGGGTATACATATTCACTCCCTCATGGCTCCCCTTTGTATCAAGTGGTCATTATCTGCTGAGCAAGAGCCACTCTCCCCAAGGCACCATTATTTTATTCCCACTACCTCCTCATTACAGGTACCACCATCCTTTGCTGTTTTCCGCCTACACAGTTTTGTGTAGCGAGTATTTTTTTCCTTTCCATTGCTACACAGAGATTACCACAGTTGTATATGATTTTGTCTCATAGGCCAAGTTTGGCCTTTGGAAGACGTTAATATACCTTTCTCTCTCTCTCTCTCTCTCTCTCTCTCTCTCTCTCTCTCTCTCTCTCTCTCTCTCTCTCTCTCTCTCTCTCTCTCTCTCTCTCTCTCTCTCTCTCTCTCTCTCTCTCTCTCTCTCTCTCTCTCTCTCTCTCTCTCTCTCTCTCTCTCTCTCTCTCTCTCTCTCTCTCTCTCTCTCTCCCCCCCCCTTGGAACCATGCCATCGATTCATTCCCACACACCACCCACTCTGGTCACATACCCCCCTGGGAAAATGCCATAGAATCCCTAGTATGTTGATGAGTGTAGGAGTCTCTATCGCCGACTACGAGCTCACAGAACATTGGGAGAGATCACAGAGATGGAGGCTAGAAGACATATGAAGACCTTCACATGCCGAAAGAGACGGGGCTTCGAGGAGGCACAAGAGCTTGAGCTATACCATTTACTTTATGAGTAGGGATTGCATTGCTGCATGGCGCAATTCTATGAGAGCCACGATGGACCACACCTATTGGAGACCCGCAAATTTGGCACGAGTATGCTGAGAGACTATATGAGATACCTGGACAGCCTCCCATTCCTCGGCCACTTGGACCACGTCCTACTCGTTCCTCTTTCTTCACAACAAAGATGATCCAGAGGGCCATTGAGCAGCTACAGCATGGGTATTCGACTAACCACACGGGACTATAGAGTGAGCACCTCATCTATACTGCCTCCACTATAGCTACATTGACTCCACGTCTTCAATCGGGCTATAGAGGAGGGCTTCCCAAAGGAGTGGACGATACCTATCCACAAATCTGGGGATACCTTGGATCAAGGGAACTTTAGGACTATCATGATTGGTCACACCATGGCCAAGCTTTACGGGACGGTTCTCGAGACAGAGCTCAGTTCATATGCAAAGATGGAGGAACTACGAGCACGGGGTCATGCAGGTTTCCAACGGGCTTTCTCCACTATTGATCACATCTTCATTCTGCCTTGCTTGATTGACTAGGCAAAGGTGCGAAAGAAGAGATTATACTGCTGCTTTGTGGATTTCCGCAAACCCTTCGATACTGTACCACGGAAGAAGCTTTTTCGACGACTCCACAGCTTGGCGATAGCATCAGAGATGATTTGGGCCATCTACACACTCTATGAGCGGGTGATTGGGAGGGTTCGATGCTCGGGGGGGCTATCAGAGGCCATTGCTAGCACAGTGGTGTTAAGCAAGGCTGCCCACTCTCTCCCACTCTATTTGGGCTCTACATCGACGAGATTGAGTACACCATTCTCCGAGCCAGAGGAGAGGGCACAGACCTCGCAGGCACACAAGTCCACATTTTATTACATGCCGATGACATTGTATTGATTTCAGAGTCACATGAGGGATTACAGCATCACCTTGCTCTCGATGAGTTTTCTACACAGAGGGGCTTGACAGTAAAACATTGGCAAGACCAAGGTCATGATCTTCCTCACCTCCCCCATGGCGAGGAATGGAACAAGATTCCCAACAGGCAGTGGACCGATTGAGGTGGTCACTTCCTATGTCTACCTCGGAGTCACATTCACGAGCTTGCTCAGCCCCTGCAGCATGAGACATTGCAGCCACCGATAGGCTCAATGAGGATATGCGCCTTAGCCATGTTAGAGCCGAGATATCACCAGGCACACTTCCAGGAGCCCTGCATGAAGGGGTGGCTATTTGACACACTTTGACAAACCAGCTATGATGTATGCTTCAACAGTTTGGCCCCCAGGCCTCACAATCACCGAGTGGAGTGCGATCGAGAGGCCACAAGTATGTATGAATCTCTCGACTATTTCACAGGAACAGTCAATGCCACATGACATCATCAAGGCAGAGCTAGCTACACCACCCATGGTAGTAGATGCACTATTCCAGACTATTTGCTTTATTCGGAGGGTGAGGGAGCTCCCTGCAGAAAGACTCTCACCCAGATCTTTTGAGGCATCTATACAGATATCAGTGTCAGGATATGACAAAGCTTGGTACACTCAGGTTAAAGCCTGGTTTGATAGTCGTGAACTTGATGTGGACAGATTGCCACCTTTCCAATATGACCCAAACTCACCTCACATCCACCTCTACCATCGTGAGAGGAATGTTGTGCTCAGACAAGATCTCTGGATTCTGAAAGCTCTACATTAGTCAAACATGGCACACATCACACATGGGATCGAGACTATCGCACTACGGAGACCAGTTCTTAGACACACTATCAGACGGTCTCATCGACCACGCTACATGGATACTTAAATACCTCATAGCTCAAGGATAGTGACTGGCCAGTTGAGCGTCGCATCACACAGACTAGAAATTGAAACGGGCAGAGTTGCAGACATTCTGAGAGGGGATGATATGCAGGATGAGGAGCACTTTCTATGTCATCCAAGCTCATGCCCATTGCGCCATGGAGGAGAGACAATCCCAGATGATGGCTGATCCCGTTCGATCCATTAGGGTGACCCTGACTCCACCTCCACCCATGTACCACATCTTACACCCTGCCCACTAGTACGGGATGGAGCTAATTAGTCGCTCAGATGCATTCTCATGCTTGTACTACCCTTTTGCATATAGACTATAGATACAGCACTCCATACACCCCCCCTTCCCCACTTTCATGGGTATCTTTACATGTATACTATGCAGATTTATATCAGCTATACCAGTTTTTCTAGCACTTTTATCTTTTTCGATTGACAGAAGATACACCCAAGTACATTGATTTCTCTCATAGGCTGAGTTCGGCCTCCTAATATACGTAAAAAGACCTCTCTCTCTCTCTCTCTCTCTCTCTCTCTCTCTCTCTCTCTCTCTCTCTCTCTCTCTCTCTCTCTCTCTCTCTCTCTCTCTCTCTCTCTCTCTCTCTCTCTCTCTCTCTCTCTCTCTCTCTCTCTCTGGATCACGGAGGCGATGTACGTGGATTGAGAGGCCCTAGGTCACCATGATCTCACGCTTGCTGCGCAGCAAGCTCTCCATTCCACATGACATTATACGAGCTGAGCTTGGCACACACCGATGCTAGTGGAGGCCCTCTTCCGCATTGATGTACGCAGCAGCAGTACGGGCACCAGGGATCACGGAGGCAATGTGGACGCGGATTGAGAGGCCCCAGGTCACCATGATCCAACGCTTGCTGCGCAGCAAGCCCTCCGTTCCACATGACATTCATACGAGCTGAGCTTGGCACAAAACCGATGCTAGTGGAGGCCCTCTTCCAGTTGGTGACCTTTAATTCTGAGAGTCCGAGAGCTCCCCATCAGCCGACTCACCAGGCTTGCATTTGAGAGCTCTAGACATTTGGCAGAGACAGGGCATGAGAGAGTATGGTATGCACAGACCTACCGATGGTTAGCAGACCATGGCATGAGCATTACCGATCTCCCCCCTTTTCAGTATGACCTCTCTTCCCCCCACATTACCCTCTCTCCTTCGGAGAGGAATAGGATCATCCGTAAGGACCTACTAAGGATACACGTCAGGGAGACATGGATAGCACCACGGGAGCCTCTTCCCACAAAGAGGCAACACTACAGAGAGCACTTCCTGACTGTGACAGCGGATGGTTTCATTCAAAGATCACGATACATGGATACATACATGGCACGAGCTGAGAGAGTGGCCATTGGGCAGCTCAGAGTATCATCACACCAGCTCGAGATTGAGGTTGGGCGAGCGACACATACCCCGAGGGACGAGAGATGATGCAAGACATGCCGAGAGGAGGTGGAGGACGAGGAGCACTACACATGTAGATGCCAGGCATATGAGGACATCACAAACCGCTACCCACAGCTCTTCAAGGGCCCAGAGAGATCAGGGCTTTATTGGGGACTGAGGACCAGCGCCCTCTAGGTCGATTCCTAGTAGAGCTCCAGCACCGTCGTGCATCACTTCTCCAGTAGAAGATGGAGATACACCTAGTCCCCCCCCCCCCCCCTTCAAACTTATATTACAGATTTTTTCAGGCCCGCAGCCACTCCAGGACCAAGCTCGATGTGGGGTGTCACATTACACAGAGCGGAGGAGCTTAGACGACAGCGTCGACGACCGAGACCCCCACTCCGGAGAGCCCGTCCACACAGAGAGAGATTCAAGCGATTCACGCACTCCATGACATGGAGATACAGAGACGTCAACAGCGCACCCCTGTCGATTTGGACATTCAAAGCATTTTGAGGATCGCCATGATGCCTTACCCACCGATGCATTATATCCTACACCCACTCTAGGCATCTAGAGGGTTGTGATACCATCGAGCCTCCCCTCCCTATGCATATCATATTAGTATCTCACCCATTGACCATATAGAGTGCATACCCATAGCACCCCACACCCTTGATGCCATTTACTATCCACTCCTTTTATACGTGTTTTTTTGTACTCACACTTTATTTCCTTTTTGGATCATAGTGGATTGGATCATACTGATGTATATGTTTTGTCTCATAGGCCGATTTTGGCCTCTAATAGACGTTAAAAAGTCTCTCTCTCTCTCTCTCTCTCTCTCTCTCTCTCTCTCTCTCTCTCTCTCTCTCTCTCTCTCTCTCTCTCTCTCTCTCTCTCTCTCTCTCTCTCTCTCTCTCTCTCTCTCTCTCTCTCTCTCTCTCTCTCTCTCTCTCTCTCTCTCTCTCTCTCTCTGTGTGACGCCTGTCTGACGCAAGCTGCACCTCTCTCTGACGCCTGTCTGACGCGAGCTGCACCTCTCTGACGCCTGTCTGACACGAGCTGCACCTCTCTCTGACGCCTGTCTGACATGAGCTGCACCTCTCTCTGATGCCTATCTGACGCTCTCTGACTCCTGTCTGACGCAATCTGCACCTCTCTCTGACGCGTGTCTGACGTGAGCTGCTGACACACCTGTCTGACGCGAGCTGATGGACTACAAGGGCACGAACTGCTGTACTGACGTGTGCTGTACTTTCTGACGTGAAGTATTGATGCAAGCGCAGATCTGTCCGAACCCTAATCGCAACTCTGTCCAACCCTAACCGCAGCAAAACCCTAAGTGTGGCAGCCAGCAGCCTCGCCCAAACCGGCCCTAACCCTAATCACAGTTCTGTCCAGAAACCCTAATCCTAATCATAGCTCTGTCCAGAAAGTATGGCAGTCTAATCTGTCTGCCCCGTCTCTGAAATGGCTCCCATGGACAGGAGGGAAGTGGACGAACTTATCGCTAAAGCTCTCAAAGAGGCCAAAAAGGAAGCAGACCGCAACCTCAATATGGAGATACGAAAAATGATGGAAAAGTTCAACGGACTCGAAGAACAAGTAATGGATAAAGTCAAAGGACTCGAATGTTGGGGTAAAGGTCCTAAATGACCCCCTTATTTGTACACATTTGTATAGGCCTTTTATAAGGCTTAATGTACTCATTATTTATTCTTTTGGCCAAGTTCAATGTGAACTTGGCCAGGTCCTATAAAAGTGAACTCAAATAAACTTAGGGCTCACTTCTTTTTTTAGTGAAGCCCCCAAACAAGCTGCCTCTCTCCAAATTCGAATTTCTCTCTCTCCATCTCTGTCTATCTGCTGCGTGGGCTGCTCCTTGCACCTCCAACCCTTCTACTCAGCCAAAGGGGGGTATTACCGCAGCTGCTGCATCACCTGAGCACATCCCCTCAGCTCAACAACTGGTATCAGAGCCTATATTGGGCCTCAAATCTGATGCGCAGGTTCTCTACAGCAACATACACTCACCATTTGGCAAAATCATCAAGTTTCATCGCGAAGAAAGGGTCCAAAATCTGCTGTACCATCATTTTCAGTGATGTTCCAGCTTTTTGTCGCGAAGAAAGTGATTTTTCTCTGATTTTATCGCGAAGAACAGGTGTTTTTCAGCAAAATCTCAAAGTTTCCAGCAAGAACATGTGTTTTTCAGCAAAATATCAGATTTTCCAGCAAATTTCTGAGTTTTTGCAGGTCTTCTCACTCTCAACTGGCTGAGCACACATAGTGGGAGATACATTTTGCTATAATTTCTATAGTTTCAGCAAAATTGACCTATGTATGAGAAGTTGTGGAGTATTTTGCCATAACACCCAGTTTCGGAGTAGCAGCTATCTTTCTTGTAAAACAGTGGCAAAAATTGGGGCTTTTTCTCCTACATGCATCTAAAGGCTGAGTATTAGCCTTATGTACATTCTTTGAGGTTAAAAACAACAAAATTAGTTGTTTTTTAGCATAAATTGAGTTTCTGAAATTCTCTGTGCAGAAAATTCAGAGATCAGTTTTGTGCCCAGAATCACCCCATTTTTGTCCCAAATTGCTCCTGTGACCGTTTGGAGTTGTAGTGCATCATTTTTGGAGGCTGCACTTTGATTTTGGTGCATTTGCCCAAAATTCCAGCAGGTTTTTTCATTGTGCAACTATGGCGTCATCCTCCTCAGATGTGAAGAATCTATTTGAGATTCGACGGTTTGAGGGAACAGGTTTTGACTTATGGAAGGAGAGAATTCAGGGAATCCTCTTCTTGAAAGATTGTGACAGGGCATTGGAGGCAGAGAAACCAGAGGACATGTCGGAAGATGCATGGTTTACTTTGAACAAGAAGGCCATTATATACATTAAGATGGCTGTATCCGATGAGATTCTAGTAGATCTCAAAGGTTTGACCACTGCTTTTGAGTTATGGGCAAAACTCAAGGCGACGTATGAAAATACTACGCCTGTTAACCAAGTACACCTGATGAGGAAGCTTGTTGGAATGCAGCTTGATGAGTCCAAGAGTGAAGCTGAACACTTGTCATCGTTTACAGATACTTTGTCACAGTTGCAAGACTCAGGAATGCCTCCTTTCGATGATAAGCTTAAAGCCATTTTCTTGCTTATGACATTGCCTGACTCTTGGGAGACATTGGTAGTCTCATTGTCCAATAACCCCAACTTGACTTTTGATGGTGTTAGGGGTTCTATTCTTAATGAAGAGATCAGGAGAAAAGCAGGTGGAGAAGGAGGTAGCTCAGCCAACATGGTTAGAGGCAGGACAGATAAGAAGAGTAATTATGCACAGAGGAATAAGAGTAAAAGCAGGGAAAGGGGGAATAGCGGCAAAGGCAAAAGCAATGATGTGACATGCTATCAGTGTGGAAGGAAAGGTCACAAGGAACCCGATTGCCGCTATTACAAAGCAGAGCTTGATAGGAAGAAGAATTCTGGAGATAAGAAGAAGGACAGGAAAGAAGACAAGACTGATGCACAGGACAGCCAAAAGGACAAGGAGAAGGCCAATGTGGCTTCTAGTGTAGTCATAGAGGAGCTGTCAGATGCAGAGGACATTTTATGCGCTACTTTCTCAGCTGATGACACTCATGCATTTGATCCTTCTCTAAATGGTCATGCACAGGACATGTCAATCACTAATAGTGATGTCATAGATGCTGTGCTGACCGTCAATGATGCATTGGCCAAGACTTGGATAGTAGATTCTGGTGCTTCATTCCATGTGACTCCTATCAAGGAGTGTTTTTCTACTTTTATTGCAGGCAGCCATGGCCATGTATACCTTGGAAACAATCATGCATGTTCCATTGAGGGTATTGGCACAGTGCATTTCGCTACAAATGGCACTAATGAGCTGGTCTTGCATAATGTGCGTTATGTACCAGGGATCAAGAAGAGCTTGCTTTCTGTGGATCAAATGGATTTGCATGGTTATAGCATTCTTTTGAGAAAGGATCATGGAAAATGACTAAAGGTTCAAGGCTGATTGTGAAAGGCACAAAGAAGGGAACTCTCTATTGCTTGCATGGAAAGGCCTTATCATACAAGTTCATTGCTTTGGCTGAAGTTCACTCCCATATGGAGTTGTGGCATAAGAGACTTGGCCATATGAGCCAAAAGGGTCTCACAAGTTCATTGCTTTGGCTGAAGTTCACTCCCATATGGAGTTGTGGCATAAGAGACTTGGCCATATGAGCCAAAAGGGTCTCACTAGGCTTTGTAACTTAAAGAAGCTTGATGCTAAAGGCACAAAGCTTGACTTTTGTAATGAATGTCAATATGGAAAGCAAGTAAAACGTTCCTTTTATTCTGGTGTGTCTCGTAACTCTTGTGTACTTGATCTTGTTCATTCTGATGTATGTAGCATGCCCACCAAATCTATGGGGGGTGCTTTATATTTCATCTCCTTTGTTGATGATTTTTCTAGAAAAATTTGGGTTCAATTGCTTAAATCAAAGGATGAAGCATTTGCTGCGTTTAAGCGTTTTCATGCATTTGTGACCACCCAAACAGGTAGAAAGCTGAAATGCTTGCGTACGGACAATGGTGGTGAGTATACAAGTGCTGAATTTCAGAAATTTTGTGAAAATTTGGGCATTAAGAGGGAGCTTACTGTTCCATACAGCCCCTCTTCTAATGGTGTGGCTGAACGTTACAATAGGACACTTTGTGAGAGGGTGAGATGCATGCTGTCCACAGCTAATCTCCCTCATGGATTTTGGGAAGAGGCACTCAAAACTGCAGTACATGTGTGCAATAGATCCCCTCACATGTCTTAAAAAGGTGACATCCCTGAAGAGGTTTGATCTGGCAAACCTGCTTCATATGATCACTTACGTGTCTTTGGCTGCGAGGCGTTTGTGCATGTAAGGCCTGAGCTGAGAAACAAGCTTGATGCTAAGTCCATTAAAGGCCTCTTCATGGGATATGGTGAAGAAGATGAAATGGGCTACAAGATTTGGATACCTCAGCTCAAGAAGGTCGTACGCAACCGGGATGTTGTTTTTAATGAGGCAAGGCTGCTTCAAAACAATTGTGCCTCAAAAGATAACCATAAAAGGGTACGATTTCAGCATGACCAGCCACCAATTAGGTCCAATTTTGACCCTCGGGATGCACCACAAAGGACTGAAAATGTTGACGATCCAGTGGTTTTTGAGCCAGAAGATGTTGGACAGCAAAATGAGGCTCCTGAAGGGCATATGCAGCCGAATAATAATGCTGAAAATGGTGCTGGAAACAATGGACAGCAGCATAATAATAATGATTTGATCATACCACCTGATGTAGACCCATTGCCTGACAATGTGGATCATTGGGTGAGAAGATCTACTCGTCTTAGAAGGAATGTGAGTAGATTTGATCCTTCATTGCATTACATTTTGTTGACAGATGAAGGTGAGCCTCTCACATACAAAGAGGCAAAGGCATGTGAACACAGCAGCAAGTGGGAGCTTGCTATGCAGGAAGAGATTAAAGCTTTGCATGCTAATGATACTTGGGATTTGGTTGAATTACCCAAAGAAAGGAAAGCCATTCCTAACAAATGGGTGTATAAAATCAAAACAGTTGATGGAAAACAAGTACAAAGCAAGGCTGGTTGCAAAGGGATATGCCCAGACCAAAGGCATAGATTTCCAAGAAGTATTCTCTCCTGTGGTGAAGATGACCACTTTGCGAGTGTTATTTGCAATAGTAGCTGCTCTTGATTTGGAATTAGACCAAATGGATGTACATACAGCTTTCTTGCATGGTGATGTTGATGAAGAGCTTTACATGAAACAGCCAGAGGGGTTTGTTATTCCTGGAAGGGAACATTTGGTATGTAAGCTCAATAGAAGCTTGTATGGGCTGAAACAAGCTTCTAGACAATGGTACAAGAAGTTTGATGCTTTCATGCTCAAACAAGGGTATAAAAGAAGCCATGCTGATCACTGTTTGTATACGAAAACTGATGTAGATGGCAGCCCTATTATTCTTGTCTTATATGTTGACGATATGCTGATTGCTGGTAAGAAAAGAGACACCATTGATGCTCTTAAACAGCAGCTGAAATCTGCTTTCTCAATGAAAGACCTTGGGGCAGCAGAGCATGTCCTTGGAGTGAGGATTAGAAGACAAAGGGACCAGCACATATTGTATTTGTCGCAGGAAAAATACATTGAAAAGGTGCTGGACAGATTTAACATGGCTGATGCAAAGCCTCTTGGAGTGCCATTGCAGCCATATGTTAAAGTTTCCAAGGAAGATTGTCCCAAAACACAAGAAGCAATCAATGACATGCAAAATGTGCCTTATGCTTCAGCTTGTGGCTCACTTATGGATGCTATGGTTGCAACTAGGCCGGACATTGCCCATTCAGTGGGAGTTGTGAGCCGGTTTATGGCCAATCCAGGCAAAGCTCATTGGAAAGCAATAAAGTCCATTTTGAGGTACTTAAAAGGGGACCAAAAATAAATGCATTTGCTATGGCAAAGACCCATTGGAGCTGAAAGGCTTTTGTGACTCTGACATGGCTGGTGATGTGGATACACGTAAATCCACAAGTGGATACATATTCACTCTTGCACCTATGCTTGGCTGTGATAGCCAGAGTGCCATATGTTTGGCAAAGAATGCCATGTTTCATGCACGCACTAAGCATATTGATGTGCGATATCACTTCATTCGAGAAGTGCTTGAGGATAGCCTTATCACACTTGTTAAAGTTCATACATCACAGAATCCTGCAGATGTTCTCACTAAGTGCTTGTCTAAAGAACAACATGAGCTATGTATACAGATGCAACGTTTGGGCCTAGACGTTGCTAAAACATTGCGAACGCGATTTTTTCTGGGGGGGTTCTTTTTTTTAATATTCTGGTACCCTAAGCTTCCTATATTTAATATATGATGAAGTGCATCGTTTTACACACATACATATATATACACACACATACATTATGAATTAAAATTATATATGCGATATGTTGTATGTAGTATATATATTACACACATGCATGCATACATACATATTACATACATACATACATGCATGCTTACATACATCTATCTATCTATCTATATATCTATCTATCTTCCTATCTATCTATCTATCTATCTATCTATCTATCTTTTATCTATCTTACATATATACATATACATATACATACCCACATACGTAAGTAGGTACGTACATTTAAGTAGATACAAAGATACTTGCATATTACATACATACATACATACATACATACATACATACATACACATGCGTATTTGTAATCATATACATACAAACATACACATATACTATAGTATAGGACAGACATGGACATACATAATATAGATTATTGAGTCTAGAATCTAAATTAGTACCTACACAGTTCAACATTCATGATGATGGCTATAGATTATTGAGTATAGATTAGTCCCTACACAATTCAACATTCACAGTGATGTTTGTAAGAACATTGGAAATCCAAAAAATCTGGATATCTCAAGGTGATAAGGCCCATACATAAAATCATACACAAATGAATCTGTACACTTCTATTGATTTTCATGTCTTCCTTATTCTCCATGCTTTTTCATTGCATGTATTGGACATTTTGTATAGGATTTTAAATAATTTATTATCTCTCCTAAGAAAAATATAATTTTGGGTATTTTTTGGACTACAAAAAAAATAGCATGCAAAGCAACACATTGCGGACGTAGCAAAGTTGCGAAGTTGCGGTTGCGAAGTTGCGAACCGTTCGCAACGCGTTGCGATGCAACTATGGGACCTACTCATCAATAAGAACCACAAGGAATGTATTCTTTCTGTTTCCTCTTGGCCAAAAAAGTTCAAGGAAGACTACATGCACCTTCTTGGATTTCAAAACTCAAGATAAGGACATGTTTTGGGTCATGCATGGATGTGTTTTTCATCTCCTATGGCATACTTCGATCTCTAGAAATAAAGGATTGTATCAAGGGAAGTCTCTGTTTCCACCCTTGACACGGATGTCATGCAAGAGAAATTATGTTAGATGTTACTTCAAACTTGTATGCATGCTGACAAACGAGCAAAAATGAAATCTTGTGGGTGTTTATGCGGGTGTATGCATATGCGTGGACGTATGCATATGCGTGGACGTATGCATATGTGTGGGCGTATGCGTATTCGTATGCCTATGCGTATGCCTATGCATATGCCTATGCGGATGCATATGCATATATGTGCATGTATGCGTGTGCATATGCTATTATGCGTATGCGTATGCGTATCATATATGCATGTGTGTATGTATGTATATCTATGTATATGTATAGATAGATATATATTATACATACACACACAAACCGAAAATATATATCTCCTCTATCATCAATCAACCACTTAATTTCATGTACATGGCCTTTTGACCTCTCCAATACAAATTGTAAGAGGAACAAGGCGGGGATGTCCTCTAAGTCCTTTGCTTTTTGCGACTGCTATACACTCATTTTACTATTTGTTGAAAGCTCGTGCCAGAGATGGTGTGTTGCACTCAGTAAAGATGGTTTGTTGTGTTGGGGTAAAGCCCTAAATGACCCCTTTATAGTATATACATGTGTATAGGCCTATTTATAAAAGCTAAAGTCACTTACTCTTTATTTTTGGGCCCAATTTCAATGTGAACTTGGCCAACCCTAAAACGGTTCTTTATAACATGACATAATAACACTTTTGGCTCTCTTACTTCCAAGAGAAGCCTCCAAAACTGATCGAACCTCTCTCTCTCTCCTTTCTATCAGATGCGCAACCATTTCTGCCTATCGCCTCCTCTCTTGAGGCACACACACGCGTCCTCTGCTCCTCCGGCACCACGCCTCAACCCTATCAACTGGTATCAGAGCTGATTTAAGGTTTCAGAGCTGCTGCGCAGGTGCTGTATAGCAAAGAAAACCCCACTTTTCGCAATAATCTTCGATTTCATTGCGAAGAAAGTTGCTCTGAGGCCAAGAGGATCACTTTGGGACTCTCAAGAGCCCATAACAAGCTGTTTTCAAGTGTTTTGCAGGTCTAAACAGGTGTTTCACAGGTTATACCAGCAATACACAGGTCTAGCACCTTATGTATTGAATTGTGGGCAAAAGAAATTGCTTATGTACAGCAATTTGTGGCATTTTTCTGAGAATTTCAAAAATTTCTGAAGCAAAATTTGGGACTTTTGCTCTTTTTTTATTCTAAAGGCTTCCTTACAACCTTATGTATGCACATCAAGGTCAAAAGAAGTCAAATTTGTTAATCTGAAGCACAAATTTGCTTGCTGGAATTTTCTGCATGTAATTTCATAAAATTGCAGATTTTAATTTGGTGTTCCAACTCGCCTATTTTTCCCCATTTTGCTTCCACAACAGTTTGAAGCCATCATGCACCACTTTTAGAGGTCGTACCCTGATTTTGGTGCATCTTGCCCAAATTTAAGCACACTAACCTCTTCATTGTGCAATTATAGAGTCATCTTCCTCAAATGTGAAGAATCTATTTGAGATTCGACGATTTGAGGGAACACGTTTCGACTTGTGGAATGAGAGAATGCAAGGTATTCTCTTTCTGAAGGATTGGATAGGGCATTGGAGGCAGAAAAACTAGAGGACATTTCACAAGATGCATGGCTCATCTTGAACAAAAAGAACATATATCAAGATCGATGTATCTGATGAGATCTTGGTAGATCTCAAAGGTTTGACCTCTGCTTCAGAAATATGGGCAAAGCTGAAAGCAACTTATGAAAACACTACTCCTGTTAACCAAGTGCATTTGAGACAGAAGCTTGTTGGCATGTAGCTAGATGAGTCCAAGAGTGCAGCTGAACACTTATCTCTCTTTACAGGTACTTTGTCACAGTTGCAGGACTTAGGTATGGCTCCTTTTGATGACAAGCTTAAAGCCATTTTCTTGCTTATGACATTGCCTGACTCTTGGGAGACATTGGTAGTCTCATTGTCCAATAACCCCAACCTGACCTTTGATGGTGTTAGGGGTTCTATACTTAATGAAGAGATCAAAAGAAAAGCAGGTGGTGAAGGTGGCAGCTCAGCCAACATGGTTAGAGGCAGGATAGATAAGAGGAGTAATAATGCACAAAGGAACAAAGTAAGAGCATGGAAAGGGATAATAGCAGCAAGGGTAAAAGCAATGATATGACATGCTATCAATGTGGCAGGAAAGACCACAAGAAACCTGATTGCCGCTATTACAAGGCTCAGCTTGAAAGAAAGAAGAATGTTGGAGATAAGAAGAAGGAGAAGAAAGAAAACAAAACTGATGCACAGGACAACCAAAAGGACAAGGAGAAGGCCAATGTGGCCTCTAATGTATTCATAGAAGAGCTGTCAGATGTTGAAGATATTTTATGCACTACTTTATCAACCGATGATACTTATGCATTTGATTCCTCTCTAAATGTTCATTCACAGGACATGTCGATCACCAAAAGTGATCTGATTGATGCTTTGCTAACCGTTAATGATGCATTGGCCCAGACCTGGATTGTTGACTCTGGTGCTTCTTTTCATGTGACTCCTATCAAGGAGAGTTTTTCTACTTTCACTGCAAGCAGCCATGCCCATGTATACCTTGGAAACAATCATGCATGGTCCATTGAGGGTATTGGCATGGTGCATTTCTCTACAAATGGCACTAATGAGCTGGTCTTGCATAATGTGCGTTATGTATCAGGGATCAAGAAAAGCTTGCTTTCTGTGGATCAAATGGATATGCATGGTTATAGCATTCTCTTTGAGAGAGGATCATGGAAAATGACAAAGGGGTCAAGGCTGATTGTGAAAGGCACAAAGAAGGGAACTCTCTATTGCTTGCATGGAAAAGCCTTATCAGGGAAGTTTATTGCTTTGGCTGAAGTTCACTCCCATATGGAGTTGTGATATAAGAGACTTGACCATATGAGCCAAAAGGGTCTCACTAGGCTTTGTAACTTAAAGAAGCTTGATGCTAAAGGCACAAAGCTTGATTTTTGTAATGAATGTCAATATGGAAAGCAAGTGAAACGTTCCTTTTACTCTGGTGTGTCTCGTAAGTCTTGTTTACTTGATCTTGTTCATTCTGATGTATGTAGCATGCCTACCAAATCTATGGGGGTCCGGGGATGCTTTGTATTGTTGGAAGTCAATCTATATTTGGTACATTTCCAACAAATCATTTTTGGACTTAGTTACACTATTTTGTGGGAATTAGGTACACTTCGTTGCTCAATTACTTCACACACTCAGATTATAACAGCATAATCTGAATTTTGTATCATCTTCTTCATGGCTATTCTTCCATTAGTGAGTGCACCACATCATATGGTAGAGTAGTACTCCCATGTTGTAATTTGGACATCTATTTTTTAGTGAGTAAGCATCCAACTTACGTTCCCTATCCTTGTCTCAAGATCTCTTTCTTTCTATCTCTCACTTATCATCTTAATTAATTAAGTGTGTATGCTAAAAGGTTTTAGTATTGGAATGATCATGAGGCCCCCAATTCCAACACTTGGTATCAGAGCATAATTGACATACACACTTAGTTAAGATGAGTGAGATTAGAATTGAGATTGAAGACAAGTTGGATGGATCTTCTAATTATCCCATGTGGAGTCTCATGATGATGAATTTGTTAGTGACAAAGGATTTATGGAGTATCGCCAATGGATCCTTAACAAGACCAAGACGAGAAGACGAAGGAGCTACAACAGCTTCAAGAGGTACTGGAATTACTATTACAGAACCAACTAAAGAAGAGGTAACCACTTCGACATCCAGCGTCACAGGTAGGTCTTTACCTACAGTTCCTTCGTCAGATATGAAGCTATGGCATGAAAGATTTGGACATATAAGTTTTGGAGCTCTCAAAAGTATCAAAGACAGAGGTATGGTTGAGAGTTTACCCTCATTCGAGCTAACAAATGATTCAGATATATGTGAAGGTTGTCTTGAAGGTAAGATGCATAAACTACCTTTCAAGAAACATGGTCATATTACAGCTACCAGGAAATTGCAGATTATTCATTCAGATGTGAATGGACCTATGAGAGCATACTCTATTCAGGGTTTCAGGTATTTTGTTCTATTCATTGATGATTTTACGAGATACTCATGGATCTATGGTCTTAAGTTGAAGTCAGAAGTCTTTCCTATGTTCAAAAAATTTATACCTATGGTTGAAAATGAAAATCAAGAAACTATCCACATTCTAAGAAGTGATAAAGGTGGAGAATACTTGTCAAATGAGTTCCAGACATTTCTTGATGAGAAAGGTATTACTCGACACCTTACTATTGCTTATACTCCTAAGCAGAATGGTGTTGCAGAAAAAAAGAATAGAGTACTTGTTTAGATGATGCGGAGCATGATGGCATCCAAAAGGCTTTCACCAAAATTCTGGTTTGATGCAGTACTACAACTAATCACATTTTGAACAGGTCATCTACAAAAGCTTTAAAAGGTAATCAAACCTTATGAAGCTTATTATGGTAGAAAACCTAATGTGAGTTACTTCAAAGTGTTTGGATCACTTTCTTATGTACATGTTGAGAAAAAGGACCGAGGCAAAGTAGATGTAAAGGCAAAGAAAGCTGTTTTTATTGCATATCCTCTTGAAAGTAAAGGATACAATTTTTATGTTCCAAAGACAGGTGAAGTTATTCTTTCATGTAATGCTTATATTGCTGAAAATAAAGTTTATGATAAAGAAGCAGAAATTCCAGAGTTCATTAATGAAAATGACTATCGATTTTTTAGAAGGAATTTGGATGTACATGTTCAGCCATACCAGGAGGGAGTTAAAATTCCTAGGATTCAAGAAAGAGTTGAAGAAAGAGGAATTTCACAACCTTCTACAGATTCAGTTCCACGTGAGACTTTGGTTCCAGAAATGGAAGGAAGTACTAGAGTTCCAAAAAGTCCTAGCACCTCAGAAGGACAAGTTCCAGAACCTGTGGAAGTTGAAGAATCAAAAAGAGTTTCACCACTATTTAAAGATACACCTACATGGTTATATCAGACTTGGAAACATAGTGGTATAAAGACTTTTACAGGAAGAACAAGGAGTCAAACTAGACAACAACAACAAAAAGATCATGTAAGTTTTGCTGAAGACTTTGAGATATTTTGGCACGTACTACAGTTGAAAATAAACCTGCATGTGTTAAAGATGCACTTAACATTTCTATTTGGAGAAAAGTTATGCAAGAAGAGATTGATTCTATTCATAAGAATCAAACTTGGCAGCTATGTGAGTTACCAGAGGGAAAGAAAGCTATAGGTGTAAAATGGATCTTCAAAATCAAAAGGAAAGCAGATGGTACTATTGACAGGTACAAAGCAAGATTGGTTGTCAAAGGATATGCACAACAAAAAGGTATTGATTATGATGAGACATTCGCTCCTACGTCTAGGATGACTGTTATTAGGTCAATACTTGCTTTAGAAGCACATTTTGGTTGGCATATATATCAACTTGACATAAAGACTACTTTTCTAAATGATGATTTACATGAGGATGTGTACATTCAGCAGCCAGAAGGTTTTGAAGAGACAGATAAAGAACATTTGGTATGTAAGCTTATAAAAGCTTTATATGGTTTAAAAACGGACACCTAGAGCATGGTATGAAAAGATACATACATATCTTTTGACCATTGATTTCCATAACTCAGATGCGCTCCAACTCTTTATGTTAAAGCTGAACCAAGTATGATGATTATAGCAATCATTTATGTGGATGATATTATAGTCACAGGTCCCAGAGATGAAGATTTGCAGATGTTCAAAGAACAATTGAAGCAAACATTTGATGTGAATGATTTAGGCATCTTTGTAGTACACATCCTGATATACAGTTTGCAGGTTCTCAAGTATCAAGGTTCATGCAGAATCCGACATTGTTACATTGGAAAGCAGTAAAGCGGATCTTTCGATATTTGAAGGGAACTTCAAATTATGCTATGGTATTTTCGAAATCTATACATTTGTTACTAAAAGGATTTTCAGATTCTGATTGGGCAAGTGATAGAGACACAAGAAGAAGTACTAGTGGATTTTGTTTTTATCTTGGAGATTGTCTTATCTCATGGCTTTCAAAGAGACAACCCACTATTATCACTTCATCGTGTGAAGCTGAATATCGTGCACCATTTACGGCTACTTTAGAGTCAGTCTGGTTGCAAAAGATTTTCCGTTATCTAGATGTGAGAGTACATGAACCCATTCAGATATTTTCAGATAGTCAAAGTGCTATAGCTATAGCAAAGAATCCAGTGCATCATGCAAGGACAAAGCATATAGAGGTACACTACCACTATGTTCGAAAGCAGATAGCTAAGAAGCACATTGAGCTAGTTTATGTTCCTTCTAGTGAGAATGTTGCAGATATATTTACCAAAGCATTGACTAGAGACAATCATGAGAAGATTTGAAGGTTATTGAAGCTTGTACCAATATGACATTGAAGGAGGGATTGTTGGAAGTCAATGCACATTTGGTACATTTCCAACAAATCATTTTTGGACTTAGCATTTTTGTACAGTTTGGGTAAAACTTTTTTAGGCTAGATAGATAGAGCTTGGTGAGAGCTATCTAGTGGTATGCTTCATTTCTTCATCAAAGGTCAAAACAGGGAGATAATCCAAACCCTAATTCAGCCCAAAAATGAGGAAAAGTAGATTGTGAAGTTCAAACTGTAAAAAAAACTAGGTTATAAGTTATTTTGGTCCAAAAGCAAGTAAGTTCAGCGATCCAAATTAAAATAAAGCAAATATGAGCGATGGGATTTAAAAATTACGAAAAAGAAAAATTTAACGATCTAATTTAAAAAACAGCGATGGGACTGATTTTCACTAACGTTTAGCTTTATTGGGCGATTGCTTTATTTTGGGGTACCAAACCTATATAAAGACCATAAGGCACACTCTTGGGAGATATCACGAGCCAGCTCTTGGAGTTCTGAACCTTTGGAGGTGCAGTTTTGGTGAAGGAGAGGCTACTCTCTTGAAGCAAGAGGTCTTCTACAAGGTGGTGGCAGCTATCTTTTGTAAGTTAGCCTTATATTCTGTTTTTAGGGTTTCTGTACCCTAATTTCAGAATTAGGTTTGCTCATTTTCAGATTTGTTACACTATTTTGTGAGAATTAGGTACACTTCGTTGCTCAATTACTTCGTACACTATTTTGTGAGAATTACAGCTATCTTTTGTAAGTTAGCCTTATATTCTGTTTTTGAGGTTTCTGTACCCTAATTTCAGAATTAGGGTTTGCTGATTTTCAGATTTGTTACACTATTTTGTTAGAATTAGGTACACTTCATTGCTCAATTACTTCACACACACTCAGATTATAACAGCATAATCTGAATTTTGTATCATCATCTTCTTGGCTATTCTTCAATTAGTGAGTACACCACATCATATGGTTGAGTAGTACTCCCATGTTGTAATTTGGACGTCTATTTTTAGTGAGTAAGCATCCAGCTTGCGTTCCCTATCCTTGTCTCAAGATCTCTTTCTTTCTATCTCTCACTTATCATCTTAATTAATTAAGTGTGTATGCTCAAAAGGTTTTAGTATTGGAACGATCCTCCGGCCCCAAATTCCAACATGTATTTCATTTCTTTTGTTGATGATTTCTCCAGAAAAATTTGGGTTCAATTGCTTAAGTCTAAATGAAGCATTTGCTGTGTTTAAGCATTTTCATGCATTTGTGACCACCCAAACAGGTAAAAGGCTTAAATGCCTACGTACAGATAATGGGGGTGAGTACAGAAGTGTTGAATTTACAAAATTTTGTGAAAAATTGGGCATTAAGAGGGAGCTTACTGTTCCATACAGCCCCTCTTCTGATGGTGTGGTTGAACGCTATAATAGGACACTTTGTGAGACGGTGAGATGCATGCTGTCCACAGCTAATCTCCCTCATGGATTTTCTCCCTCATGGATTTTGGGGAGAGGCACTCAAAACTGCAATACATATATGCAATAGATCCCCTAACATGTTTTTGAAAGGTGACATCCCTGAAGAGGTTTGGTCTGGCAAACCTACTTCATATGATCACTTACGTGTCTTTGATTGCGAGGCTTTTGTACATATAAGGCCTGAGCTGAGAAACAAACTTGATGCTAAGTCGAGGGCATTGATTTCCAAGAAATGTTCTCTCCAGTGGTGAAAATGACCACATTACGTGTGTTATTTGCTCTCACAGCTGCCTTGGATTTGGAACTATTCCAAATGGATGTTAAGACAGCCTTTTTGCATGCTGATTTAGATGAAGAGCTATACATGAAACAGCCAGAAGGATATGTCATTCCTGGAAAAGAGCATCTGGTATGCAAGCTGAAAAGAAGCTTATATGGGCTGAAACAGGCCCCCAAACAATGGTATCAGAAGTTTGATGCATTTATGCTCAAACATGGCTTTAAAAGAAGCCATGCAGATCACTGTTTGTACACCAAAAAGGATGAAGATGGCAGCCCAATTATTCTTGTACTGTATGTAGATGATATGCTGTTGGCTGGGAAGAAAAAGAGCACACTGAATGCTCTAAAACAGCAGCTGAACTCTGCATTCTCAATGAAAGACCTTGGGGAAGCTTAGCATATTCTTGGTATGCATATAAAAAGGGATAGGCAGCAGCATACTTTGCATGTATCCCAAGAAAAGTACATTGAAAAAGTGCTGGACAGATTTAATGTGGCTGATGCTAAGCCTCTTGGAGTGCCATTGCTGCCACATGTTAAGCTCTCCAAGGATGACTGTCCCAAAGATGATGATGCAGCCAATTACATTAAAGTGTTCCATATGCATAAGCTTGTGGTTCATGTATGTATGCTATGGTTGCTACTCGGCCAGACATTGCTCATGCAGTGGGAGTTGTGAGCAGATTCATGGCTAATCTTGGTAGAGCTCATTGGGAGGCAGTCAAATCTATCTTCAGATATTTGAAAGGAACTAAAAACAAATGCCTAAGTTATGGAAAGGGCCCATTGGAGCTGAAGGGATTCTGTGATTCCGACATGGCAGGTGATGTGGATACACGGAAATCCACAAGTGGCTATGTTTTCACTCTTGCAGGTCACAGGTGGTGCTGTATCATGGTGCAGATAGCAAAAGATTGTTGCTTTGTCTACTACTGAGGCTGAATATATTTCAGCCACTGAGGCTTCCAAGGAAGCAATATGGTTAGCACGTCTTTGCAGTGAGTTTGGTTTGTCTAACAGAGCACCTATGCTTGGTTGTGATAGCCAGAGTGTCATATGTTTGGCAAAGAATGCCATGTTCCATGCACGCACAAAACATATTGATGTGCGATATCACTTCATTCGAGAGGTGCTTGAGGATGGCCTTATCACATTGGTTAAGGTCCATACATCACAGAACCCTGAAGATGTTCTCACTAAGTGCTTACCCAAAGCACAACATCAGTTATGCATACAGATGGTGGGAGTCACTTAGCTTAAAGGCGTCATTTATGCCTTTAAGTGGGAGGTTGTTGGGGTAAAGCCCTAAATGACCCCTTTATAGTGTATACATGTGTATAGGCCTATTTATAAAAGCTAAAGTCACTTATTCTTTATTTTTGGGCCCAAGTTCAATGTGAACTTGGCCAACCCTAAAAGGGTTCTTTATAACATAACATAATAACACTTTTGGCTCTCTTACTTCCAAGAGAAGCCTCCAAAACTGATCGAACCTCTTTCTTTCTCCTTTCTATCAGCTGCGCCAACATTTCTGCCTCTCGCCTCCTCTCTTGAGGCACACACACGCGTCCTCTGCCCCTCCGGCACCACACCTCAACCCTATCATGCTGCACTCCATCCATATGCATAATCAGACCATAGTTGGAACAGCATTTGGAAATGATACATTACTTCGTTTGAAGGGCATTACATCATCCTTTTCAACATTTGCGGCTTTTGAATTATTTATCTCAGGCTTCTGGGTTCACAGTTAATCTTGTCAAATCAAAACTGATTGGCATTGACTACAATATTGTCTTGTAAAAAGCTCCTGCCTTTCACTTAAGATGAACTCCATGAACCTTGGTTTTCATTGCATAAATAGTACTTCTACAATGCCTCCAAGAAGACCACCCCACAAAAAACTTGTTACTCTTAGACAAAGTTAAAGACCATATGTTAAAATCACAGAGCCACAATTTAAGCAATTTGTTATTCATCTTCACCTTATACTAACAACACAGCTTCATATGTGTCTTTATAATAAGAATACTGACAAAAATGCATTGCATTGAGGGAATAATTTAAGAGCAATTTATTTGCCAAAACAGATATCCTAGGTTCCACGAATGATGCTAGTCTCATTTGGAGGTGTAGTTCTGAAGGTAAGCAACCACAAATGCAAAATATTTTAACAACAAGCATGGAATTCAACCTTTTAAGGAACTCCCTATATGCACACAGAATCTTGGCCAATGAAAGCTAAAATGAGAAATGCGACAGGGAGAAACTATTAAAATCTTGCCTCCGCTGTAGGGATCTGAAAATGGTGTATCAACCATGGGTACATTCTGTCCTGTGTTTTGCAATATAAACTCGACCACCTGCTGACGGTATGTTAGCGGAAGATCTTCACTCAACAGCCATTTATCAGCAACTGTGTAAGGATTGTCTGCCATAGAATTCAACAATTGCAAACAGTCACAAAGGAGCCATCGCTGTCAGAAAATAAAACCAAAGCCTACAAGGCACAAAAACAAAAGTAATAAATAACTCTGTAGCATTATATTCAGATATCAACAGCCAAGTCTAGCTTTTGATGTGGAAGAAAGGACTGATCAGTCTCTAATTAACAGAAAACAAAAAAAACAGGGGGGGGGGGGGGGGGGGGGGGGGGGGGGGGGGGGGGGGGGGGGGGGGGGGGGGGGGGGGGGGGGGGGGGGGGGGGGGGGGGGGGGGGGGGGGGGGGGGGGGGGGGGGGGGGGGGGGGGGGGGGGGGGGGGGGGGGGGGGGGGGGGGGGGGGGGGGGGGGGGGGGGGGGGGGGGGGGGGGGGGGGGGG